>JAPYZO010001315.1:0-29924 GCA_030522905.1 Torymus flavipes | reverse complement strand
TATATATATAATATACACGCGACGTTTATACTGAAATTGATCGGTGCGCGGACTTTCGTAACGCGGCGTGCGTATATAGGTATATATGAGTCCCTCCGCCTGACTGCTGCTGCGAGAGAGAGTTATGTAAAGGAACGATCAGTGCGAAGCCCGTAGGGCGTAGGTCCGAAATCTCCCGAATGCGTAAACACTTTTTTTTATGTCTCTCTCTCTCTCTCTCTCTCTCTCTCTCTCTCTCTCTCTCTCTCTCTCTCTCTGTGTGTGTGTGTGTGTGTGTGTGTGTGGGTGTGTGTGCGTGTGCGTGTGCGTGTGCGTGTGTGTGTGCGTGTGTGTGTGTGTGTGTGTGTGTACTGAAGATATGATGTATAATACACGTGTGCATTTAAAAAAGGAATGACCTCGCGGTGTGCAGGGAAAATCCAAGACGATTTGCGGCTCGAGAGTGCAGTGTGTATAATAATATGATACACGCAACGTTGAAGTTTTAATGGCGTTTTTCCCCAAAATTATTTCGCGCACTTGGAGAGATGACATTTTGACCCAGATTTCTCGTCGTTTTAATATACAAGAGTATAAGTACACGCCGCGCGGTGTGTGCAATTTCGGCGTCGTTTGCAAAGTTTAATGGTGGTTTTTCCGAAACCGTTCTTACGCTTATATGGGCCCTTAGTGCGGTAATAAACGATGAGTCGAAGAAGATATATAGTCGCGAAATATGCACCTGACGAAATTTTGTAAAACTTGCACCATTTTTAATAATAGCCATTTTCAATAGAAAGTATAAATGATATAGCATCATCCATGCCATTTCTGCTGAGTCAGAAAATACCTTGGAAAGTTGTACCTATACGATTGCATTTCCACTGACGGTGAGAGAGAGAGAGAGAGAGAGAGAGAGAGAGAGAGAGAGAGAGAGAGAGAGAGAGTCAGTACTAACATAATGTGGTGTTTCACAAACGTTTGTTACTTTGAAAACTATTTACCATAAACAAAATGTAAACATTATACAACAATACTTACATCTAGCAAACGCGTTATTACCCAACGCGCCAATAAACTTTTAATTGACTATCTAAAAACCGATCAAACCCACACGTGTCTCCTAAAAACTGGCAAATCAATCGCAGCCTGACATATAACGACACGCCCGTGCACATATAATACTCATCTCCCTCCTTATACATCGAATTCAACTACGAACATCTCATTTAGACAATTCAGCGACGAATTTGCGCGGGTCTACGTGATCAGAACCACGAACACTTTCCAAATCTCTTCCCATGACGCGCACGGAACTGCATAATCGGTCACGATGTTATTTTGTTTACGCGAGTATGCGGAGGCGCGGACAAAAACTGGTTGTTCCCACCTTTCGTGCCGCACGCGCGTGTCTTTTACACGCTCTCTCTCTGTCTCCAGTAATTTTACAACGCAGCGGGAGTATGTTGGATTTGTGTCGTGGGAGGGCTGCTGTTGTTTTTTTTTATTTTCGGTGACTCGATTTCATCGATACGATCCTTGGTCAATATGAAAACAAGTTATAGTTGCATGGTAGGCGTGACTGAGTGTTTTTTCTTTACTCTGTATTCTTCAATATATTTCTGTTGTGCAGTGCTGCGATGTGCATTATATATAGTTCTTGCAGGGTGTTATTTTGTCACGGATTTTTATGAGTGCCATTTTTTTTTTCTTTGACATTGGAGAATAGAATCTGTTGCGGTGTGGTAAAACGTGTTTGTTTAGGTGACAATTGATGCATTTTATAGCGAAGTAAATTAATTAAGGATGATCTGATGGCCAATATATTGTATTTTTTAATGCCTATATGTTCAAATAACTATACAATTGCTTGAACCCTAACTTCTCTTTTAAAAGTCCAAGAAGAGAGAGAGAGGGAGGGAGAGAGAGAGAGAGAGAGCAAACGTCGAAGCGGACACAATTATAGATATTTTTCGCCGAACTACACGAATAATTATTTATAATTGTAATATTGAGGTTCATGTTATTTCTTGCTTGATTAATAAATCTTCACTTTATCGTTAACTAAAAATTGGATGAACGATTTTTATCAATACCGGCCCATTTTGTTAAATCTTCCTAGATCCTATAATAGTTGCAGTCTTTCCAAAATTTACCATCGTCCATATAAAATACTATATATTTTTTCATAGTACAAGTAATTTTCCTATAAAGTATAGTTATTTTTGTTTTATTTTTATTATTATTTATTTTTTTTTTATACAATCCGGAGGAAATACCTTTAAGGGACAGAGCGTCATTTATCAAATTGTTTTTTCAGTGGATTAAATTTCAATGATTCCCATTTACAATCATCCAAAATACTTTCAAAAGTGTTACATTTAGATTTATAATAATCAATACCATTGCGACATTGACTAATCTAAAAAAATAAAATAAAAAAAGTTCCAAAAAATTTGCCATTTTAGTTAATATTAAAATAAAAAATGAAAAAGACTTCATTGTGAACAATTCTATTTTTAGCATCATGGATAAGCTCTAAAATTATTTTTGTTTGCGCATAGGTTTTTACCTACAATAAATTAAAATCCCACTTAATACTTTTTTTCCTCATTGACTATCCCTGTCAAGTATTTTATAGGTGCCAAGACCCAGTGGGAACGATATTATTGAAAATCAAGTTGAATCTCATTAAAAGTCATTGACACAAGGAAGTGGCATATAGTAAGGAAAACACAATTTGTTCCGAAAAAATGGTCAAAAAAAGAAGGAAGACAAAGTCCATAAAATTATATTTACGTTGGACTATACGAGAGCTGCCATTAATTTTGTGTACACAATTTTTGAGGAAAAAAGAGTGGTCGAAACCTAGGAGATCAATGACTAATTGCTAACGCGCGTGCCCATAACAGTATTCACCTAAGAACCATTAATAGTTCAAGGTGATACCGTGAATTGGCATTTTCGTTAAAATCGCATGAGTGGACATTTTATATTGTCTTTTATAATATATTGAACTTATTAACATTTAGATGTGTGAGACTATTTGGCTATTGTATAGTTTCGATTCAAGGCATTACTGAAATTTCAATGAACGAGGCCATTCGGGTATTGTAATCACGCTTTAACATATACCATTAGGTTTTTATTATTTCCATATTTTCATCAACCAAGACGAGAAAACGTATAGTACCTACTTCCGAGGAATTTTTTTCACTATTTTTAAAATACATCGGCACGACAAACTACTACAACAATGTTTATTATCCTCTTCGCACATCACGGCTATATAAGTCATCAAAATTCTTGCGATTTATGGAGCAAAAAGTCGCGCGCATCGATAACGCTCAAACGACAAACAACGAACATTTTACAATAACTTGCAACTTAGTTTTTCAGCAAAGCCAATGGAAAATCGTCAATCGGCATGGAAACAATTACACGCAGAATCACAAGGGGAATGCCAGATAAAAAACCGCGCATCCAGTGATGCAACGCCGCTGGCAAATGTGTCGTCCTCTTGGAAAAAACACACGTGCAAGGATGATGCGCAAAGTGAAAAAAAAAACGAGATGAGAATTCTCATCACGATGGGACAACATACTAATCTCGAGTGAGTTTCTCGCGCAATGTATCTTTTATACATATATACGCAGTCGCAAAGTCGTCAACCGAGTTTTACTGCGAGTCATTATTATTACTTTTTTAATTTTCGGCAGTGTGATTGAGCTTAGGGTAGTTTGAACGTAAATTGTCGAAGAAAAATGTAAAATTTCTTATTTGGTGCATTTCTTAGAGAAAACAATTTTTCATGGGCAATGAAAGGTAATGGAATGAAAAGCTAAAATCACATTTGTAAAAGGATACATATTGTTCTAATCTTAAAATCGTTCCTGTAAACACATTCGTTTACAAATTTATTTAATATCACCTTTATAAATAACAATATAAAATCAATATTCAACAATAAATACGACTCGCGAAGGTCACGATATACTTAATGACTAGAAAAATAATTAGAAGCACTGTCCGTTGAAAAATTTCTATAAATGACGCGGAACAAACTTGTGGTATCCCTTCCGCGCTAAATATAAACCGGCGCAAATATTAAAAATTAAAATAAACAATTAATCAACAACGCGCATCCTCTAGCTCTGATAACTCAAACAATCGGCTAAGGCCGCGACGAGGTTCCAGACGTTTTCCATCCGCCAAACGCTTTTCTCACGGTCGCGTGCTCTCTTCAATTTTCCGATGCACTGCTGCGGCTGCCGAAATGTTTGCTACGCTTCACTTTGCGCGAAGATATACAAATGAAGCTATTTGTATAGGTTCGAATTTTATTGATAGGTAATAGGTATCATCGTGAAATTTGAAGAAAACAGGTGGAAATTATAAATAATGGCGAGTATAGATGCTTATGTAAAATGATGGTGTAAAAAAGGTACGACTGCGGTAGGAGTGATTTCAGCCGTTGTAGTTGTCTGAAGTAAAAAAACCGCGGGTGAATTACCGTTCTGAAGGCTTGTCATTCTCGCAGGTACAGGAATCAAACAATTAAAAAAAAAATAATAAATCGAAATTTTTATTGTGGAAAATCGATGAAAAAAATAACAAATTTTTTATAAAAATGTCTAATTCTACTACTTACATGTAAAATAACGTCCGAAATTTCAGCCAGATCGGTTAAATAGTTTTTTTTTAACACTCCCGCCCACCGAAAAAAGAAGCCGCCTTTAAAATTTCCGTAACAGATTTTTCATGAAAAATGAAAATTTTTTAGAAATTTTATTAGAAATAAAATTTTTACAGAATATTTTCAACATGTATCATTTTCGAAATATGAAAAGAATATTAAAAATTTTGACCCTGAATGTGAATAACTATATCTTAAAGGGATGTCGGGCCCGTTACAGATGCATTCATCGTATTATCATTATTCTTATTAGATTTAAGATTTAAAATTTCACTTTACTTTTATCCGTAAGGTTTTTAATTGCATTTTATTCAAAATTGAAAAATTACAAAAATACAAAAAAAAACAAACCAGTGAAGTGTCGATAAAGTTTATTACAGATTGTTTCTTACTTATTTTTTCCGTATCTTTCCCAAAAACACTATCATTGTTAGAGTCAGTATTAGTTAATTTTATGATATAATTATATGGACAATAAATTAAGACTAGATTTTTTCAGTTTCACAATAATTCAATTTGTATTTTTAAAATTATAGGTATTATACTATTAATGCCGACAATGTAAAAGCATATTTTATAAAGATATAAACATACAAATCTGTACAATAAAACATAAATAAAATTAGATGTTTTTTTTATAACTCAACAATATTTCCCTAAAATGCATCATATACATGTACACCCAGTGGACATTGATTCGCGTAGAACGTGCCCCCTCAGCTTACATTGGAATTGTCCAGTGGGATTCCAGGATTTTAAAACTGAGGAAGCACGTTCCACGCGAATCACTGTCCACTGGGTGTACGTAATACATGTACTAAATAAAAACATTCTTTTTTCTAAAAATGTTACTATTGTAAATAAAAACTATCAGATCTTTTCTCCTTGCAGTAAATAAAGTCTATCAATTTTGTTCAGTTAAAATTATCATAGTCAGGTACTAAACAGTACAGTACTTTTTTAAATATAAAAATTTATAGCATACCTATTCTAATCCAAGCATTTATTCTATTCTAAATCAGGCACTTTAAAAAGGCTTACTTATTTTACTCTTACGTTATGGACGGCCTATATCATTAGAATGCACATTATCACTTGTAAAAGACACATTGATCATCTAAATTCCTAAGGTGAGATTCCACAATATTGCACGTAATATTTAATTGACTCAGTTAAGTGCGGCGAGATATAGTCGTGAAAGCAATGGCAACACACAATAGTCATCATCACGGACGAAAAATAGTAACCGTACCTAGCAAAAAATTCCCTATCTATAGAACGTAAAAGAAACAAAAAACAACAGCGAAAATAGCCTCTACCGCATGACTAAGACCGTTAGCTTTGGAGTAATAGTGACCATAGTGGAATACTTGGATGTAATTTTCAGTTTGCAGCCAGGGATTGCTACCGTCGTCGAAATACATTGGACATTGGTCTCGTTCTCTTTCGTATTCCTAGAAAAAAAATATTTTTTTAAATATATTTTACTTTTTACTTTCGATTTATTATGCATTTTAATTAATAAACATACCAGTAAGTCTAGAGCAACTGCAGCACCCTCGGTATAATTCCAACTAGTTACATCTTGCTTGATATCACAGTATGGACCGATCGCTTGCGACATGAGAACGCGATTCAAGTCAGCTCTTTGGTATACCCAACAGTGATATTTGCTGTAGGGATCAAGTTCGTCATACGTAATTAAATATGACTTCAAATTTTCCTTATAATAACCGATACACTTCATTTTGTAATCCGGTAGACCTGCAATTAAAAAATTTCAGAATATCTTAGAATTATGTCGATTATCTTACATCAATTGAAGATATTGAGATAAGAGGTATTCTCACTGTAAATGTCGACCGGTCGTCCTAAATGATCAACCGATAAGCAATAGGTTTCGTCAATGGAGACTTCTTTTTGATCAGTATCACATACTGAAAAATCAGATATATTTTGTTTACAATAAATATTTGGTCGAGGCGTGTCCGTTACACCACCCAAAATTCTTGTTTCGAAAAGTACGTCTCCTTTTTGCTGGAACATAAATTTACCAGCTACTGGACACCTTATAGGAACTGGTTCTTTGGCTAAAAACAAAAAAAAAATATTAGTATAAATGATGAAATCATTGATAAGTAATGAAATATTAATAAAAAAAAAGAAATATGATGTATACCTAAAAATAAATCGTATTTCCATTCAACTCTATTTTTGAATTGTACATATGAACACACTGTATGGAAATTATCTTTAATGACTGCTAATCCTTTCCTATATCTAATTATATTATGGTGTTGAGGTATAAAGTCGAAGCAAACATAATCTTTTTGACTATATAAAAAAAAATAATATTTTTGTAAAGTAAAATTTCCTAAAATTATTTTAATTCAAGTCAAAATAAATCGTTTACCATCCGTCTACAGTTAACCGCGCCATCATGTATCGTGAGTCTCTCTGCTCGCGGCACGTATAAATCGTTCTCCTATATCTTCCCTCATCAGGATACCAAGTCTCGATAATATGAGTTTCATTGATGAAAACGTCAGCATCGATGTTAGCAGTGTTTATCCAATTTCCAGACATGTTTCGCGGCAATCGACAAAGTGGCTCCACGACTTCAGATTTCACAGGAGTTACGTGTAAACGTTCGGGACTTTTTTCTACGGTTTTCAATGTGTTGCATTCAGCTGTTATCGAAACACCAAGATACAAATCGTCGTCTCGATTTTTTAGAAAACAACGATACTTTTCGTCCTTTCTCGATTCTTTTGTATTTGCAACTGCAAAGAAATGATTTTTATCCACGAACCAATCGCCTAAACAGCTGTATTCAACCACTGCAAATCATAAATATTTTTGTCATAACAGAATAAAAGATTTTTTTTTAATTTCTCAAATTCATGATGAAATAGGAATTTACCTCCATCAAAAGTTCCTTTCATACCAGCACATTCTTTATAAGTAATATTGAATTTTTGATTAGTTATAAAGAATTGTGTTCCTGCTGTTTGACATGAACGAATTTTGGCCTCTGGATTATTGCACTCCCCAGTAAATCTAAATCGATTCTAATAATAAAAAAAAGTAAAATTACAATTTACTTAAAATATTACCATAAATTTTTATGTAATCAACGAATTTATACCTGATAAGCAAATTGCCAAACACCTTCAAGAGAAGACCTACAATTCACAGGTACATAATTTTCTGAAAATAAAGTGATCAACTGTTGGTCCACACGTAGTCCTCTGCATACATTTTGTACAGATGGTTCCATGCCGTATGGAAGATTCACACAACTCACTAAAAATATAAAAAGTGATGATTGATAAATATTTTAGATAACAAAATGTAAAATATTAAATGAGACAAAGTTCAGACTAATTTTGAATCTATGACTTACTTTCAAGTTTTTCCAAGACATTGACAGTTCGTACCAGAAGTTTAACACAATGATAACAAATATCCCTTTGAAAAACAAAAGTATAATTTGTGTGATACTCTTCTTTCATGTCCACACAAGATCCCCTATTAGTCATTGTATCTGCATTGATTTCAGTTAAAGTATTTTGACCATTTTCCCAGGAAAACCATGCACCTCGAATTATCAATGGAATTTGACATGAACTTTTATCTTGTTTACTTAAAGTAACTGAAAAATATAATAATATATGTTAATATAAAAAAATTTTGTATAATAACTTTGAGAAATTATAAAAATTTTATTCATCATAAATAATTTTTTTGCTGATAGAATCATTGAAATCATGGTGTATCAATTGACTAACATAAATAATATTTTTTACTTTATTATTTTATTTTTTTTACTATTTGTAACAACTATAATCGTTAAAGATAAGTGTTAATTGCACAAGAATTGGATGATTCACAAGCAATCAGTAAATTAAATGAATAAGAAACTAATGAATATGTACAAGGAAAACTGTTATCATTTCTTATTTTTCACAATATCATCAAGCTACGTCAATCATACTGCAGAGTAACATCAAGCAAGAGAATAATTAGAAAACATTCATAAGCAATTAAATAAAAATTTTCATTGATTATTTAATTACGCTAATAATTGTTAATTTAAATAGGTTATAAATATTAGACTTACCTAACGAAAAGATTATCCCCGCGAACGCCAAAAATTTCACCACTGCAGGACCCATTTCTTCTCGACTATATTGCTGACAGTAGCCTATTTAGCTACTACTGTCACGGCTGCGAATCAAATGTCAAATTCCACAATCGGAGAGTGAATAACAAACACTCTGTGTTCAGCTAACGCCTACCATCATATTGCCGCCGCTGCTGCTGACGACAAAACAAAACTCCTCGGTACAATGGCGCATCCGCACAATCGCGCACTTGTCCAGATTTGAAATTGCCGCGGACCGGACATATCGCGCACGCGCGGATCGGCCTTGCGCTCCGAGGCGGCGGAAGACGGTTTCACGAGAGCGAAAACGTGGTTCGTTCTTTTCCCTCGACGCTTCTCCGGGTGAACGATACTTGGACGACAAAATGGTGCAAAAGAAGGTAAATCTCGGGCGATTCTGGATAGCATCGATGCATTTTACGACGTGATTAGTTATTGTTGCTGCATTAAGTGCAGAAGATTATGTCGGCGACGTTGATGTGGGGAACAATTAGTTATTTAATATATGGTTAACCTAAAAAACAAAACGTGATCGTCCCGTACTGTATGTATGGCCTCGCGCTCGTGTTTACATATTCTTTAGTTTTAGCGTTAACTGACACTGTTCAAAAGTATTCTAATGAGTATTGATTAGTATTTACGTGGAATAAAGCTGGTGCTTAGTGTTCCTTATGTGATTTCTTTAGCTTTTTTATGCAATGTTGCTAATACCACACATTGCACTTGGTGTTAAGTACTGGACTACTTGGTAAAGTACTATACAAGCCCTTTTCAGTACCTTAATTGTATCAAGATTAAATTTCTCTTATTAAGACGTAAATTTATAACTTAAGTATTCAAAACAAATTATTCCTTGTTATTTACTTTTAAATGATGAAGAAATTAGAGCCAATCCAATGATTGCCTGTGATATATTCTATTTTTCCTGATATTTAGTTAAAGTATTATTTAAAGTGTATTAGAACAAATTTGTTTGGATGTTTGTCTAATATTTATGTTCTTATTTTCAGCCTAAGAAGAAGGTAGGAAAGAAGGTAGCTGCCGCTCCTTTGGCAGTCAAGAAAGTTGAACCCAAGAAGCAAACCAATCCGCTTTTTGAGAAGCGCACCCGTAACTTTGGCATTGGTAGGTAATTTTTAGTCCTTGATGGATATTTAAAAAAAATTTTGATAATATGTTTGATAATAATTGTTCAATTTTATCATAGGCCAGGATATCCAGCCTGAGAGAGATCTTAGCCGTTTTGTGAAATGGCCCAAATACATTCGCATCCAGAGGCAAAAGGCTGTCCTTTCAAAGAGGTTGAAGGTCCCTCCCCCAATCAACCAGTTCACTCAGGCCCTTGACAAGCAGACCGGTCAGTACCTTATCAATGACTTGAACTTGAAAATTTTCTATTTGAATTTTCATTAACAAAAATATTGTTATTTCAGCCACACAACTTTTCAAAATCTTGGACAAATACAGACCAGAAACTGCTGCTGCCAAGAAGCTGAGGCTAAAGGCTAGGGCAGAGGAGAAGGTCGCCAAGAAGGAAGACACCCCCACCAAGAGGCCTAACACCCTGCGAAGTGGAAGCAACACTGTCACAACCCTGGTTGAACAGAAGAAAGCTCAGCTGGTTGTCATCGCTCATGATGTTGACCCAATTGAGGTTTGTTTACTCTTTAGTTGATATTAATGATTACTAAGTTTTGATAAATTCTTTTTAAGAAAATTAACAATTTTATTTCTCTTTTATAGATTGTTCTATTTTTGCCAGCCCTTTGCCGAAAAATGGGTGTACCATACTGTATTGTGAAAGGCAAGGCTCGTCTTGGACGTCTTGTAAGGAGGAAAACTTGCAGTACAGTAGCTCTTACACAGGTGTGTATAATGTTTTTTTTTTTTTTTTCTAGCTTTTACATTTCAAAAACAAATTATTCCTTTTTATTTACTTTTAAATGATGAAGAAATTAGAGCCAATCCAATGATTGCCTGTGATATATTCTATTTTTCCTGATATTTAATTAAAAAGTATTATTTAATTGAATTTTGTTAGAATAAATTTATTCAATGCATTCTTTTGTGTTTTAAGGTCGACTCTGGAGATAGAGCTAACTTCACCAAGGTTGTTGAAGCTATCAAGACCAACTTCAATGACCGTCATGATGAAATCAGGCGCCACTGGGGAGGTGGTCTCCTTGGTAGCAAGTCTGCTGCTAGGATAGCTAAGTTGGAGAAGGCGAAGGCAAAGGAACTTGCACAAAAGCAAGGTTAATTTTAAGTTGTCTGTGATTTTTATTAAAAAAACTTACATCAATAAAAACAGACAATTCTGGTAAAATTTGTTTCATTTTTTAAGTATTATACAACCTTAACATGATTTAAACTTAAAAATTAACTGTACAATTTGGACTTATGTTTTAAGTCTTACATTCTCTTTTTAATTAGTTTTTCTAATCTTTTAATTCTACCGGCTTCGTGTTCCGGACTTTCCGGTACAATACTATAATGATGCATTTATATAATGATACTTCATACTTTCATGTCCAATATTTTTTGAAATTCTATAATTTTAAGATCTGGCAATAATTTTCTACACTGTTCAGCAAAACCACTTGGAGAGTCTGTCTGTGACATTACGATTTTGAGTATCATTTCGGCAGTCGTCATACCCTTAATTACAACCTAAAAAAATTAAAAATTTTTCTAATGCATTGTTTCTATTAAACGTTATCACTTTTAAAGAAAAATTTGTAGTTGTACAATACCTTTGTGTAAGTAGCTGGTGCTTTTCTTTGAATTTGGCAACCTACTGATGGAAGATCCAAAAGAGCAGTTTTTAACATATGGACATCTAATAACAATTGTTCAGCCCCTACTGTACTAAGAGGCTTACACTTGAATAATTGTTGAGTTAGCTTAGGTATAAAAGAACTGCAAATAATATTTTCAAATATCATATAATTGATTATTAATGAAAAATGATTATAATGATAATGAATTATATACCTGACAAATTTAACACAGAGTTGTGTAAAATATTTTCTACAAGAAGACAATTGATCCCTGATAGATGGTATGATTTGACGAAGGTGGGCAAGAATGGTACTAACATAACTACTTTGATCACCAACACTCTCAATTGTACTCCATTGCATCTATTTTAAAAATTAAATAAATTATAAATTTCAACTTTTATAAAAGTGACATACTTAAATTTTATGAATTACATACTTTTGTCATGGCATTTAAGGCAGGTTCACATGCTAATTCTAAATCTTGTACCAACAGTTGAATACAATTTGATATTACTCTAAAATAATATAATTATATAAATTATAGAATAATAAAGATAGTATAATTTATAAAAAATTAAGTCATAAATTAATAAATTACCCATGGAAAATATCTTGTTCCTGTGATAAATTTATTTTATCTGCATAGATTTTATCAGTCTTTAAACGCAATTTTTCTTCTAGTTGCTGAGTAGTTTCAAGGCAATATTCTGCTGTAGTCAAAATACTAAAAACGATTTAAATAAGGTTTTACAATTTGACATATTTTTTTGTAAAATCACACCAATATTTTTACAAAGTAACACAAACCAGCAAATACGAGCTTGCTCTTCCTTACTAAATCTACTGCTTTCCCCTTCTTTCAAAAAGCTTTGAAAGTTTTGCATAAATCCTGAAGTTGATAAATCTCTAAATTCTCGCGTAATACTGCTAACGCTTGATCCAATACTAGCACCACCAATTCTAAAAGAAAAATCATAAAACTTTAAAATTATCTTCTGTAATCTTCACGTGGCCTAAACATTCATAAACAAAAATAAAATTTGTTTACTTTGGCAAATTGTTTTGCAAAATTTTCATCGCATATTCTCGTAAATATTTTTGAAAAGTCTCAGCCAAACTGAGCATAATGGCTCCAGAACTAAGTTGTGTACATTGGAGCATGCACTTCTTATAAAATACAAAAAGATCAGCACATGATGAAAGAACACTACTTGCACCTTCTGACCCTTCATATGCTTGTGCCCCAGGTGGTTGTGCTTTACAATCGGCCACAAATTTCTCAATAAGCTCAGATAAGTTCCTATCTAAACTCTCTATGTAAATGTACAAGTATGATTCGAAACATTTTCCAATCAAATTTGCAAATGGAGATGTTGATGGTTTATCTTGTTCCACCTTCAAAAATTAAGAATTACTATGTAATAAGTGATTTATAAAATAAAATAAAATTTATGATTATTTTTACCTTTTCTGCACTTTCTTCTTCAAACGGATTTCCTGGTACAATTTCACTAGTTGTTGGTGCACTAGCAGGCTTTTTATCTTTCTTACTTGAGTCTTCGAGTGTAACACCAGTGAATCTTTTGGCCAACAAATTTTCAAAATTGGAAGTTCTTTGAATAGCGTAGAGCAACAATTTGACGTCAATTTCTGATACACGTTTATGCATAAGTTTAGAAAGGTCGTCACGAGTTATTTGACAAAATTGAACGGCTATGCGCTCAGATACTTCCCAGTCTTGCGGGAATATAGTTCCGAATTTTGATTCAAAATCCAGTAAATGTTTCTTAATCCAAGCATATCGCCGGTCTATCTTGTCTAACCAGGCAAAATCTTGATTCTCATCAAATAAGTGAGTATATTCTTGTAACTGCATTGATACAAACCATGTTAACAGATCTTTCCTAAACAAAATTTAAATTTTAAAATTTTATAATAAATATTGATTTATTCTACTTCAAAAAAAGTTATATCAAATATATAAAACCCTACTTGACTTTTGGATCTAAAACAGAAAGCACTAAGCACCCTTCTGTCAATTGAGCAAAATGCTTAGGATTTTGACCTGTAAAAGCTTCTTTAAAATCAGTCGATATCTGTTGAGCTAACTCAACATGAATTTGTTGTACCTAAATAAAAATTTAGATTTATTTATAAAAATATCTATATCTCTATTAATTGTGTAAAATCTATTATACCTTATCAGATAGTTCTTTTATTTGAGGTATATCCATATACTCGTTGAAGTGTTGCATCACTTCGCTAATAGCTTGTAAAGGCATTATAATTTCTCCATATTGTTTCTTTTTTGTTAAATCTCTGTAAAAATTGTACAATATTATTTAATTCATTTATTAATATATTTGAAAGCAAAAATAGTAAAGTCTTACTTTAATGTCTCAACTCCATCAACCAACATATGTACATGGTTTAAGGCTGTAATAGATTGTGTGAGATTTTTTTTTGCAAAATCAAGTTGCTTTATGTCTCTTGTAATCTCTTTGACAGTTTCCTCAGACTGTTCGGCTTTTGTTTTAATATCTTTAATGTGAACAAACAACTGTCTCATGGCCTTCTGTGCATCTTCTAAAGCTACCTTTCCATCCTGACTACTAGTAGTTTGGCCCCGCACTAAAGTACGAATTTCCTTGTCAATGCAATGAACCTCTTGTTCCATTTTACCAATGACATCATCTATGTTGGAGAGTGATTGTTCAGTGGGAAATAAGGAATTAATGTAATCTACAGCATTGAAGTCTGGTTGATCTAACGGATCATTGCTGGGAATCACCTAAAAACAATATGAATATTTTACTAAATGTCACAAAAAAATTTTAATTGTTATTGGACAATAAAATCAAATAATCTTCTTCAATTGTTAATAACAATAAATAAATACATAACATCAATATTTTTAATGATTTTACCCACAAAATACAATTGTTGTAGTTAGAAACAATATATTCAGAGACCATTCATTTTTGTTATAAAACATGCATATAAATTATGATAAAATCATTAATTATTCATTTTAACCTTTTCTATGACTGCTTGCACGCTTGGTGGGAAATTGAAAATCGTAGACTGCAAATCGTCGAGATTCTCCTCTTCTGCTCCCGCCATCGTAAGAACGAAACGAAATTAATCAACAACGATACAATCGGCGCCCAGCAACGTTTTAACCATGCATTATCGTTTTTTAATTAGCGGTTAATTTGCTTCCGATTCAAACCGAACCGGAGAATCTTATATGTCTATAATACTCGCACAGGTAGATACTAATTGTTGTCACGTCAACTATGTGCTCCGGTTCGTTTCCGCTCTGTTTCTGTCTGCTAGTTGATAAATAAACTAGTTACTCCCTAGTGATATGGAGATATTGCCATTGTTCCGTTCCCTCAGCCTTGCAAAACACGCTTATTTCAGACATTTCAGTGTATTCTGGTACTAGCAATAGTTACCAGAAAACACACAGGTGGAATTGCGCCAATTGCGGTAGAATGCGCGAATTTCGGTGCTGGAACAGAAAACGGCTTTACTTATACTTACTCCAAAAACGCAGATAACGCTGTCTGCTCAGCGCCGGTGTCGACCGTTTGTTTATATACTTGCACAGCGTACAGTATAAGGTTAAATTGCGACAATTTCTGTTTGATCCTTTAAATATTAAAGAGCATGGACGGATACGAGCGTATAAAGGAGCCTGCACTTTATGTCGGCGACATCGACTGCGACGATGGCGAGATGGATCTCGGATTGCCCCCGACGTCCGGCGAACAATATATCAGAAGAGTCATGTAAGTCTGATATTTATTTACTTTTGAAGTAATATTTTGTAGAGTAATTAATTAGTGGAAATTGGTATATGTAGGAGTGAAGCACGAAAATGTGACGACGTAGCTTATGCGAAAATTGACGAGAAACGATTGAAGAAACCGACGTTGAACGTCAAACCTGTAAGTTTATTTTTAAATAAGAGTTTAATTCCTATGTAAATCAGTGATTAAATTTTATGTTTAATGAATTTTCATTTTCACAGCTACCTGAATGTGAGCAAGCTCCTGAAGGTTTTCGTCCCACTCCAGAATGGCAAAAATCTCAAGAGAATGCTTTCTCAGATTTAAGGTTGTACATTTCTCAAATAAGGGATGAAATTACAAATGAGAGGCGGAAACCAAAGAAACCAGATAGGCAATTGGTTTGTACATTCACATATTTTAAATATTATTTTAATGTTACTTTTTCTCAATTATTTCTTCATTTACAGCCTGATCCTCAGTACCCAAAAGCTTGGCTTGAAGCATGCACAGTATCAGAAGGTAATGAAGCTCAATATATAGAGCCAACACTCACAGTTATTTTAGCACTAAATCAGCAATCTATTGAAAAAGTGCTAGACCATCTTGTAGAATATTTAGAGAATGAAAAGACTATTGAACCACCAACTGGCCGATGGTTATATGCACTTTTGGCTGCATTAGAATTACCGCTAGATCCTGATATATGTTCATTGTTAAGGTCACTAGCAAGGGTATGTTCAAGAATGAGATCACAATTGGTAAATCTTTTTTATTTAAGACATTATTTACAAATCAAATAGTTTCCACATGTTTTAAGTATAAATCATAATCTTAATTATTTAGTAATTTTATAAGAGGTTTTTAATTTGTAAAAACATGTTACCACTATATTTTTTTTCGTTTAGAGTACAGAAAAATATTTTTTCTCATTTCATTCAAAAGAATTGAATACATTTTCCATTTAAATCGTAGAAAATGTTGTTAAAACATGAAAAATAAAATACACCACCACAAGTTTTATTACATTACCAATAATAAAATATGTTTATTTAAAATTTTTAGGATACCTCAAGTACTAAGGAAGCAACCTCACTGAATTTGTTTATTTGCATAGTAGCCAGATATTTTAGACAATTGGATTTAGCAGATCCATAAAATTTTTATTGTCTGTTAATTAATAGTTAGGATTTTTGATAATAAATAATTTGATTTTTAATAAAAAATAAATATTTTGATACTACTAAAATTATTTTTCCCTATAATAAATCATTATTATTTGTACATTAAAAACAATAAATGTATAATAAACAAAATGTCTTATAAAGAAATCATATTAAGTAAATATTAATATTACATTTTATAACAAAGCAACCTATTCAAAAATTAAGTATTTGAAACAATAAATTAAGGTATATTATCCTGCTCTTGCACAATTGCCGTCGCTAACCTTTCCAGGTCATCATAGCTAAGCTGATTGACTTTGTGTTGTAGATCTTTTATCGTTTCATTTGCTATTGTTAAGGCATCTGCTTCGGTATAGTAAGTTCGCAACACTTTCAGCATTTCTTCTTTGAACTTATATATTCCACTTTTGCTCTGCGAAGATTGTGGTGCTTTTCTTACAAGAGTTAACTTAGTTCCTTCCTTAATTCCTGAATAAAAACTAACTTCTTTTTCATCTGTAATGTAAGTAATTAAATTTAATATAGAAATTTTTTAATAAATTATTGTAAATAAAAAACAAATTTTTACTTGTATTTCTTAAAATTTAATATCATTATCGTTATTATTTAAAAAATTACGGATAAATATTTCTATAATTTTTATTTAATTTATTATTTACCTATGAGTGCTTTGCCTGCAAGTAGTAATGTTTGGTGAGGCACTTCAATACTCAGACGCTCATTAATCTTCTCCTTCAATTGCAACACTGTCTCTTCAGGTGATACCTGCGCAGTAAAATTAGTAAATAAATTTATATCAAAGTGCACATATTACAAATGTGATTTATACAAGATAAAATAATAATAATAAAAATTAATTATGATCATACTTACATCAAAGATATGTTCCTCTCCTAATAAAACCTTAACATGGATTTTCATGTTGGTTTTATTTTTCTGTTTGCACCTTGTCAGTAAACCAAATAACACGCATAAAAAATTTAATTAAAATACGAAAAAAAATTTCTAAACACGATATCAGGAAAATTTACATCTCCTGGAGAAAAGGTTAGAATTTTCGTGATTCGGCATACCGAGGGGGGGATCAAAAGCGATACCGCTCCGAAATGCGTCGAAAGCAGAGCTAGATTTCGTGAACGGGACGACTGCCAAACTTCAAGACGCAGACGCGGTGCTCCGTTTTGCTTAGTCTGCTTTGGAACAACATTATAACAATGGCGGCACTCAAGGAGGTGGTTAATAAAGCGCAAGTTCTGAAGCAAGAATGGGCCAAAGCGCCCCGATGCGATCTGAAGAAGTGTGGGGAGCTTCTGAGCCAGCTAAAGGTAAGATTAAGATTTTTTTATTTACTTAAATATCTTTGGAAATAACGGTGTTTACGAAGCTAACCTATTTATGTGTGTCAAAGTTGTATCGTCATGCTTGTATACTTATATTAATTTACTTAAAAGTTAATTAAGATAAAAGCTAAATTGTGTTGTTTTACGTTTTACATTAGTAAGAGAAAAAATTTACTGTTTTTTTAATGTGACACAATTCATACAATTTTTAGATTGCTCTTACAAGTTTGGCATTCTTACCAACAAAGGCTACTGCTTCTGAAAAGGAATTACTCATAGCCCGTAAGTAAAAAATAATTTTTGGTAATAAATTATTATCAGAATTGAAATTCTAATTCATTATATGATTTTAAGGTGATATTCTGGAAATTGGAGTACAATGGAGCATAGCTAACAAAGACATCCCTTCATTTGAGCGTTACATGGCGCAACTCAAGTGTTATTACTTTGATTATCAGTCAAATTTACCAGAATCAGCCTACAAATATCAACTTTTGGGACTCAATTTATTGTTTCTGCTGTCACAAAATAGAGTAGCTGAATTCCACACTGAACTAGAGCTCCTTCCTGCAGAGTGCATTCAGTCAAATGTTTATATTCGCCATCCAGTCAGCCTTGAACAGTATTTGATGGAAGGATCGTACAACAAAATTTTCCTTGCTAAGGGGAATGTTCCAGCAGAATTGTATACTCTCTTTATTGATATCTTGTTAAACACTGTAAGGGATGAAATTGGAGCTTGCATGGAAAGTGCTTTTGATAAGATTTCAATAAAGGATGCAGCTCGTATGTTAAATTTAAATACAGAGAAAGAAGTAACACAATATTGTACTAAAAAGAAGTGGACTGTTACAAAAGATGGCTATTTATACTTTGAAACGCCGAGCGAAAAGAAGGTTGAAGAACCAATACCAAGTGCAGAATTAGTGACTCTTGCTATTGACTATGCGAGAGAACTAGAAATGATTGTATAAATAAAAGTTTGTAATATAAATATTTTGTTTAACACAATTAAATAATTCTAAAAGTATACACATTTTTATACAATTTTGTCATATTCACAATTTCTTATTATGCAATATGATAAAACTAAATAGTTTATAACAAAATTTTCAATGATTGAAATAAAAATTGAAACATCAACGTTTTTTAATAATATTCTCAGTTATGTACTTTCATTTTTCAATTCTATTTATTTCAGCTCTAAAATAAAAAACTTATTAATAAACTAAAAATAATAACAATATTCGTTATTCTCATTTTTCTGTAACACAAATAAAATAATTTTTAAAGCAATATTAAATTTTTGTATTTGATTTCAAATTAAAAAAACAATTTAATTTTCTAAAATTTTTATAATTATAATGGTTTATAATTTTTTCACGATTTTAATTGTTTAAATAAATTTCTAATTTTTCTTTGAAAATATACATCAACCAACCGGATTTCGAGTTGAGTGAATGGAATGTAATTATGCGCGCGCATTCAATGTTTAAACCACATGGAAAGCGAAATCCGAATAAGAATTTTGGAAAGCGGGCAACCGGCTGATCGCTAACGGCTGCCGTGTTTCCAACCTAAAATAACAACAGTAGAATTTTAATAATGACGGATGCAGAAGAAAAGAAAATTGTCATTGACACGGAAGACAAAAAAGAAGATCAACGAAAAGGAATATGCTTAATAAAGCCTGAGTATGTATCATTACATTTTTAGTGAGAAAATTCAATCTGTTAACTCTAACCTCTTATCCATATTTTTAGTTCTATAATGTGATGAATTTCTTGCTTTTATTTAATTAATTGGATTTATGCGACGTATATTATATCTGTTTTTATAAAGCAAATCACCTTACGAATTTGGGAACCATTTAAATTGAAATATGACTTCATTTATGTTTCACATAAATTTAGTAAGCATTATGCCAAAGATTGTAATAATAGCTTTATTATAAATTTACAGATACATAATTGAAGATAGTGTAAGATTATCAAGTAATACTGATAATAAAAATACTGACAACACAAAAGAAAAAGAAAACAATGATAAAAAAGATGAAGAATCTGATGGGGAACCACCAAAAAAGAAAGCTAAGGAAAATAATGTCAAAGAAAAACCTAGGGGTCAAAATAAAGGCAGATCAGTGCCATTTAAAACTTTAAGAGAAAACAATCTTTGCCCCTGGATTGCAGATTTAACTGTTGAAGAAGATAGAAAATGTTCTAACGATAAATGTACTTTTATACATGATCGAAGTCAGTATTTAAAAATAAAACCAGAAGATATTGGGACTGAGTGTTATACGTTTGAAGTATCAGGAAAATGTCAAAGGGGTGCAGCGTGTAGAGTGGGATCAAAACATACTTCTCCAGAGGGCTACAATATTATTGATAAAGAAAAATATGAAGCCTATCAGAAGGTTCCTCCTTCAGTAAAAAATCAAATAAATAAAGAAATTTTAGAGAAGCTGAGAAAATACAAATATGACTTTACTAAAGCAGAAAAGATTGCTAAAAAACATAATTGGGTAAAAAGTGACTTTCTCTTATTTATGTTCAAATAATTTTAGTTTAAAATTGTATGATCAATAGAAATAATTTTTCTATTTTACAGAAAACAAATCAAAAGTTTGACAAACCAAAAGCTGAAGAAATTGTTGTAAAGATTGAAGTTCGAGAGGAAAATGCAGAAGAAAAAGTGGGACCCATATTAGACACAGAGGAAGTAAGGCTAAAGCCAGCAGAAAAGAAAAGGATAGACTGGAAGGACAAGGTGATGTTAGCTCCTCTAACGACAGTAGGAAATTTACCTTTTCGTAGGATATGTAAAGAATTCGGTGCAGATATAACTTGCGGAGAAATGGCTCTGGCACCTAAACTTCTGAAAGGTGCAAGGGAAGAGTGGGCCTTAATTAAAAGACATGAATCTGAGGATGTATTCGGTGTGCAAGTAGCAGGAAACAATCCCGGTGTTCTCACAAGGTGTGCTCAGCTTTTAAATGATGAAACAGATGTTGATTTTGTTGATCTGAACCTTGGTTGTCCTATTGATCTTATTTACAAGCAGGGAGCTGGTTGTGGAATGATGAACAGGTTAAATATATTGGAATCAGTAGTCAAATCAGCTGTTGAGGTTCTGGACATTCCTTTTACTATTAAGACAAGAACTGGTGTTTATAGGGACAATCCAATAGCTCATAAGTTAATGCCCAAGTTTAAAGATTGGGGTGCACAAATGATCAATGTAAGCTTTATTGCAGTTACATTTATATCACAAATCTTTTAAATTTCTTTTCAAACTACTAAAAATTGCTTTCTTATAGATTCACGGCAGATCTCGTGAACAGAGGTATACAAAACTCGCCAATTGGGAATACATTGAGGAATGTGCCCAGGCGGCGGCTCCAGTGCCAGTATACGGAACGGGAGATATTTTATCATACGATGACTATAAGAGGATAAAAGATACTTACCCTACAATTCAAGGTGTTAGTATAGCTCGCGGTGCTCTTATTAAACCCTGGATATTCCAGGAAATAAAGGAAAAAAAATTAATCGATATCTCTGCAAATGAGAGGTTTGATATACTTAAGAAATTTACAAATTACGGTCTTGAACATTGGGGATCGGATACGCGAGGAGTCGAGACGACACGAAGGTTCATGTTAGAATGGATTTCCTTCTTGTACAGGTATTTTTAAACCATCTATTTTTATAAAAGTGTAATTCATTAAGGAAATTACCCGTTTGTATACATTTAAAATACTATCAACTTCAGATACGTCCCAGTTGGATTGCTAGTAAATCCGCCACAAAGGATGAATAACAGGCCTCCGTACTACCGAGGTCGGGACGACCTCGAAACTTTGATGGCCAGTCCGAACTGCGCTGATTGGATCAAACTATCGTAAGTTTATTTTCCTGTATTCCAAATTCATTCAAGATGTCTTACTAAAGTAGATAATTTATGTTTAAAAAATAACATATATTTCACGACTTGAGTCTCCAAAATTATAAGATATATATAAAATAAGAGGAAGTGTATTGCTTTATAATACTCCATAAACTTTATTAAAAAAATAAAACAGCTCATAAATAGGAAAACTATCACAATACAATAAACACATAACTTCATTCACAGGGAAATGGTGCTTGGGAAAGTACCGGACGGTTTCAACTTCCTGCCCAAGCACAAGGCCAACTCATGGAACTGATTTGCAATAGTCCGTTTGTTCTTTTATTATCAAGCCAAGAGAGACACAGAGACGCCAGAGAAACAGAAAATGAATAAATATGTATAAATCACATTAACAGATTGAATAATTCACTCATAATTTTAGAAATCTTCGTCTTTATCATTTAAAAAACAAAAGTAAGTCATCTTCTCTATCCTATTTATAATACTGTGGTCAGTAGTGAATGGAGACGTCGCCGAGGGTCGACACAGGCCACATACAATCGCAGCCGCTGGCCACAACCTTGGTCACGGGCTCCCAGCACTCGCCCTCCCAGCGCCGGCGCACCAGGAACAATGTGCGGCTCCGCTGTACACAGTGGAAGCTCGGGTGTGCGCACTTCTGGAAGTATGAATGAGTATAGATGTTAGTATTTGGTTTCATTGATTTCTTTATTCATTTTTTATTAGGTTTTTGTAATTTAAAATTTATTTTTTTAATAGAACGAATGAAACATTCAGGAAAATTTTTAATGCTAAATACATCCTAGGTTTAAGTACATAAGCCATTGAATAATATTAAAAAGAATTTTTTTAATTAATGAAAATATTTAATTAAATACATTAAATAAATGTATTTTTAGTGCCATTCGAAAAACGTGCACTTAAATATATAGGGAATCTTCAATATTTTTAGACAATTTTTAATGGTACATTACTTCATTCAAAAATATACTCAAACCAACAATAACTCGAAATTTATTCAAGGATACGTCATAAAAATAGTTTATTACCTTTATCGCACTGGGCTTCTGCGGTTCATCGGCCATGAGGGAACTACTCTTGCAAAATACTTCATGATAATGCGGAGGCTGGAACTCATAATTCGGATCGTTCGTCAGATCCACTTTGCGCGTCACCGTTTCGCACAAATTACGATACTCCTTGAACGGGAATGAAAACATGGTTATTTCATCAATCGCATCCTGTTATTGATAATTTATGCGTCTCGTTACAAACAGATTCATTTAAAATCGTTCAAAAGAAATTGTAAAATAATGAAAATTTGATTTTTCAAAAATCCAAACTTACGTGCATTAAGCTCCTGTCATTTCTATTCAGGCTTTCCTCAGAACTATCATCAATTGTGCTGTCGATATTATGTACATCGTCGTAGGCAGTCTCTTCGGGAAGGTAAAACGTGTCGATCGAGTTGATAGGATGAGCAAACTCGCGCAACGTTTCGCGTCTGTATTGTTCTTGATGCTGTTGCTGGTCTGGGGTTTGGTCTAAACGTTGATGCGGCCAGGGCAAGTCATCGTACATTTTAACCGACGAGAGACCCGCTCCATTTGCCAGGCAGTTTAGCAGTAGTAGCTCGCCAAGCTGTTTTAGAAAGAAAAGAATGTATTAGAATTTTTGTTTATTTAAAAATCGAGATAACTATACATAGTTATATTTATCTTTGTTAAGGGCATACCGAAACAAGTTTTTAAAGTTTTTTTTTCAGCGATCAACTGATTTAATTCGAATTTTGGTGATAAACTCAAGATAAATATGATTGTATTACTTCCGTATAAGGTAATACAGTAGGTGAACTCCGAAATGTGAAAACTCGGGTACGGAGCTTCGGACCATTCCTAAATATTTTTATACAAAAATAAGTATAATAATCTTTTTCAGTTAAGAACACGGAAATAAAAAAAGCACATAACTAGTAGACTTTTAATTTTTTTTTTAATTTTTAATTTTTTACCGTTTTAAAAAAAAGATTACTTTTTAAACTTTGTTTATAGACTGTACAATGTAAAAATATTTACTGAGATCTTTCTTACATGAATTGGAGAATAAAAATCTTAATTGACTTGTTCAATAATTCATTTTTTACCATTATAAAAGAAGAAACATTTCTGAAAATTTTTTTCATATATCAACGAAAGACAAATAAAAGATTTTTTCAGCGTCATCAAACATAAAAAGAGATAATGTATTTCGCTTCAAATTAAAAAACCGTTTCTAATGAAATTACAAACAACTAGCATACATTTCGATCAAAACATTCTCGCATATCATTTTCTACAACACCCACCGTATCTCCTCCATAGGTATACCACTAAAGAGGTAGACAAGCAACGCGCAACGGCCAATGTACAAGCAGCACGAGAGGGAATCACAGCCTCGCGCTCATAGCCGTCGCGCGTGAAGGTCGCCGGTGTCCCGATTGAACGCGTGACACGCGCGCAGATTGCCGCACTCGTGTGCGGTAGCGAGAGTGCACGCGGCAATTTGCTCCACGAGTTAGGGTCCGCGTCCGCGCGCACTCGATTTGCGTGTAGGTGCGGATGGTTGATGGAATGGAGGTTTAGAGAAAGAGAGAGAGATGCGTGTGTAGTGGTGGGTGAGGAGTGCAAGCTTTGGGATTAAGAGAGGTCGATAGGAAATGGCAGGGTTGGAGGATGATGGTGAAGGTTTTAGGTGTAGGTAGATAGATCGGACTTTATTTATATACATAATATAGTTACAAAGTTAAAGTCGTAATTAAGGTCTTTGCATGATTGAGCACAAAATACACAACACATGATGTGCAATAATGATAATGAAAAATATTACAGTTAATATACCTATACATATTTAATTAAAGGTTCATACCTATACAGGTAACTAATTCGAACATCTTCCGTGGAAAATCTTTTGTATGTTTCAGTAAGCACGTATAGAAGAAACTAATATAACATATCAAAATGTCAAAAAAGGGTTTTGACTACACCTCGTCGCGCGTAGTTAATTTGGCCAATACAAAAGTAGAAAAGACAAAAACTATAGGAGATGGAAAGGCTTTCACGGATTCGGCCGAAACTTTGGAATATGCTGTTGGATGTAGAAACATGAAGAAAGCCGCAATATTAGATTCTAAAGCTTCAAAATCTTAAGTTCGGGACTTTTTAACTTTATTTTGAAAGAATCTTGAAAAAGCCTCTTCTTGAAACGGTAAACATTTAATCTTAGAAAGTTTTAAATATCATCTACTATGTCTCAAATTCGCTGTTTTTGAAGCATTAGTGTTTTGGAGCATTAGCGTTTTGGAGCGTTAGCGTTTTGGAGCATTAGCGTTTTGGAGTATTTGCGTTTTGGAGCATATCCCGCAGTTGGAGTCGAATCCATACTTTCTACAAAAAAAAAAAAACGAAATAATAAAAGGTTTTCATATAATATGTATTAGCATACAGTTTCATAGCTCCAATGTTTTGGTCTGAGGAAATCTGCTATACAAATTACATTGGTAATGAATGTAATTTTGAACTAACAATAATCTAATAGACATAAGTGATGCAGTGTAGATTTAGTCAGGCATTAATTGCAAATTGACTACATTTTAATCTTTTCAAATATATTGAAGAGCTACATTACTTGGAAGAAAAGACATAAACTAATGAAATCACAGAAAATATTTGTTTTAAGAACGTTAACCGAAAACTAATTTTGGTTTTACTTGCACGTTAGTATAAATAATATATTCCCCCTGAAAACAACAAGATCATTACATGCATAATGCAAATGATCATAATGCCTTACTCCATGTACATTATTTGTTTCTTCCTCATTTTTACTCTTGCAATTAATAAGGAGCTGAAAATTTCCGGCTTTATCATAACAAAACCGGACTTTCCCTGTTGGTATCATTAAAATTAGCCGTATTAACGAATCTAATTGTACCATTCACTATGCCGGTCACATCTGGATAAACCGTACACAGCCTGTTTTCTAAACACGGTAAATATTGTAAGATGGAGTGCCCACGCATAGTACAAGTATACCATTCTTAGTATATAACTATGGGATATATATACTGCACTAATATGTAGAATTGTGTAAGAAAATAATAATCATCAATGAGACTATAGTCCTATTGATTAAAGAGCATCGTTATAGAATCAATTAAAAAATGTTTTACAGTTTTTTATCCTTATTCCACAAAAGGTTTCCACAAAAATTTGAACTATTACTAGAACAGAAATATTTCTCTTCCCGACTACATGCTCCTAAGCTATATACCTAGATCTTTTATTGCACGAAGTAGGCTTTGACAATATATATGGCATATCCGTGAAGCAACTATTTTCGCCCGTTCTCCACTTCCTCTTTCGACAATTCGACATCTACCGCGAACAACAAACTAAGAATACGCGAAATCCATCTCTCACCACACACTTCTCCACTCCTCGTCATTTTACAACCAGCATCCCTCCAAAAACCCTCGCCAAACTTAACCATCCACCCCCCACGTGTCACATCTCACACGCAGGTACCGCACAGTGGTATATCCCGTGCTTACCGACTCATCAGCTCCGTATTCCCCACCACGCTCGACCTCGTGCCATATACACTCTACTCAACCGATAAGTACAGCTCCTTTCCAGACCATCATCCGCACGGCGCTACTTTCATGATCGGGACACTCGCCGCTTTCCAGGCCTTGGCGCTGCCAGAAATAGATCGTATTTCTCATCGTAAAACAAGCATCGGTGGTTCAGTGGTAGAATGCTCGCCTGCCACGCGGGCGGCCCGGGTTCGATTCCCGGCCGATGCAATTTTTGCTTTTGCTGATCGTAAATCGATCGTATTTATCAGCTAAAAACTATATTTTTTGCTAGATTGAAGAGCGAGGAATGATTAGGGGGTGGAAACGTATAGGGAAACGGGTGTGGGAAGGCGTTGCACCGACTCGAGGGTGCCTTACACCGAAAATTAATCCGATGTAAGAATGTTTCGCTTGTCGATGAAAGGATGATGAGCGAGAGGAGATAAGGTGCAAGTAGATAGGGCGAATAGATTGTACATTGCGATAGAAAACAGGGAAGTACTTGGATGTATACAGATATACTGTGTGTGTTAAAGTTTGGTTGAGATTTTCTTATAGATTTGTTGCTAGGTAAAATACTCGAGTATCTTTTCAAGCTCAAGTAGTTCGGATCCACTTAATTTCAGAAGTTATATGCTGAGAGAATAATAGTAAATGCAAAAGAATATAGATTTGCGTATAAGAGGTCCAAGAAAGCTGCTCGACCCTAATATAACATGTAGAAGAAGAGAGATAAATTATATGCGTATTACAGCGGCAAAGAAACTTAAAGTATTATTTTATCGATTCAGTAAATTATTTTCGGTCACTTCTATGAACACCATTAGCTATTACAAGTGCCTTTATTGTGAACTTGAAAGCGTTGGTTATCATTCTTCAAATTATTCCGATCGTTTGAGCTTAAGCGAAATGGAATGAAAGCTGCAAATAACTATACTTGTTGTTTTATACTTTCGAAATAATCGAAAAGTTTTCTAATTTTCGTATAAAAAGATGTGCTTGATATTGTTTGTTACATTAGTTTGTTAATAAGGAAAGTGTATGTTTGTCAATATTACGATAGTATTTTATTGGTTTCCAAGTCCGAGTCAGTATTTATATGCATGCGACTGTGTATAGAAACAACAGAACGTATTGTACTATTGTATAAGCAAAAATTAATAGATGTTCAGAGAAACATTCCATAAACTCAAGTATAATTATTGTAAGAAATAAGAAAGTTGAAGGTTGCACGCATGAGCCACGAATAACTTGGTTACGCTATAGTTAATTTTTAGTTATGAGCCCGCTACCTAGCTGCACCGAGCAGACTTCCTATCTTGGCGTTACACTTTACTAAAAGAAAGTTAAATTAAATTAACGGTTTGATTAATATCATAAATCTCATAGTTTACAGTGAAATGGTCATGAAAAGTGTTAGCGTCGGAGAGCATGCCTGGAAAAAGATGCAGATATAAAGGTAAAGATACAAAAAAAGCGTTTATAGAAAATTAAATTTAACCTATTTTAAAACGTGGTAGAGCAAAACAAAAGCAAGCATGAGTATAGCTAGCCATCCGGCGGAGCGCGAGATGTGCTCCGAAATTTCGGAGCACAAGAGAATACCTCAGAGGGGAAAAAGGGCGAGCTTTTCGAGTCTGCTGATTTACCGGCGTAAGGGTAGCGTCAAAATCCTCGCAAGTCCAAGGGCGCGATTCGTCAAGCGAGTCGTGACGCGAGCTTCCGGGGAAGTTCGCGGGCTGCGTCGACGCTCGACTAATGCTCCAAAAATTTGAGAATTTAAAAAAAATAACTTGCGGACGTAAGTATAATTATATGGCTGTAGAGTCTTACCAAAAAAGAGTATGTAGTATAAAACTCTAACACTTCGAAAAACTCGAGTTACGAACAATAATGTAAAGTTATCATAGGTTTTCACAGAATCGGGGACAAAGTTATACGATAGTTTAGATTTGAGCACATTCACATCACATGATATCATCATCGTCATACAAACTAACTCTTATACAAAACGATTTCCCTAATCCACAGCATCCACACTTCCTTCGGGAATCCCTCCCTGGAAATCTCCGTCATCGCATCTCATATACTTACACACTATTCGCGCGAACGAACGAAAAACCACGTGCCTCCCTCTCTGCCGATATAATTGGCACGTACATAAAACCATATCCATACCTCTCCACATCACGTACACAATTCACCTATATTATGCTTCACGGAGAGACGATTGCGCGTAATCGTAGTTGCATGCGCGCGGAGCCCGTACTTTTAGCGCTAATTGCTCCGACGCTCCTTTTTGTACTTCCCGCGCGCGGATGATAAACAAGAAGGTGGATATAGGTACGTATACGTGCGCCGTGCGTGCGCGCGATGCGCAATTGAGCGGCTAGAAATGTCCGAATTAAGCGCGGTGACTTCATTTCCGATTTTTCGCTTCGCGGATGATGTCAGGGCGGTACGGAAGCGCCGTCGTCGCGCGGCGGTGTCCAGGCGATCGTGCCGCGCCGAGGATGTCACGAGAGGAAATGAACGGTTTGCCGTGCGCGCTGTGTTTACGCTACGGGAGTGGAAGAATAACGTAGTGGGATTTTACGGTTTTCGTGGGTTTTCCAATGTGGTGTGAGTGTGATAATAGGGCTATATAGGGTTTGGCTTTAAGTATAGAGATGGAAAGTATTTGTATTCAAAGAACATTCTTTATAAACTATCAAGATTGTTATATACTCTGGATTTTGTGATTTATCAACAGGAGCTGCTGCTATATTGCGTCTGCGAGTATTTAATTTTCCTTAATATAATATTATTTCGAAAGTATATGAAACGACTTTACATTTATTTATTTACTTATATTAACCAGACTAATTACATGCAGTGTAATTTTACTCTCTAAATGTAAAATAATGGAGTAGAGAATTTAGAGAGTATGGAGGTAGATATACCTGTACAAAGGCTGGTATATATGAGTTTACTTACAGAGTCGCTTAAAAACTTTATAACTAACTACTAAATATTTAACAAAACATTAACAAAATAGTATAGTTATGATTTAATTTTACAATGATTTTAGAAAAATTTTCAGCTTATTCTTTAAAGTGTATTTTTGCTATTATTTTCGTTACCATATAAGCCTTTTAATTCTTTGGTTAGACTGCTGAAAGTCCTTAGTGGTACGATTTTAGCTATTTTTGTTTTCTTCATTTTCTAGAACGCATAGTTAAACTAGTTCACGGTTTGCTCTCGACTTATCATTACAATCGAACGTAGGAGCGGTTCATCCATAAATCACGAAGTATATAGCTTGAAATGGAAATTCACAAAGTCGAATTGCAGAGTTTTATATCGCTTTGCTTTTTCATCTGATATATCCCTACCACCAAAATATTTTACTCTATTTCTATTAAAGATAGGTAATTATGTATACAAAATAAAGCTAATCCA
>JAPYZO010001314.1:0-23294 GCA_030522905.1 Torymus flavipes | reverse complement strand
TCCCGTCGTTTTTCGATGCCGCAATAATTGACCCGACAATTGTGCACTCGTCGTCACGCATATATTGTTACTATTGTATGTATCCTCGCTACAATTTTTCCCGCCTACGTCAGACGCGCGCTCGCTGAAAACGAAATCTCGTGACTCTCGTTTACAATACGCGTGGGTCTTACTATTATATACTCTTCTTAATCAAAGCCGCGCGCGCTCACGACTGAGGCGGGGAAGGGAAGAAAAATCGCGAGCGGCGCCTCGGAAAAACGATTGGAAATTAGATTTCATTGCGGCGAGATGTAGTCGCGTGAGTTCGGTTCGAGGAATGGGTGATTGATGTGAGGATGGCACACGTGATGATGAGTTGAGAAGGATCGAGATTTGTTGTTTAGGAGGTAAAGTTTTGTTTTGAATTAGCGTTTATTACGTGTATTATGCAAATGTTGCTTTTTTATTTCTGGGAATAGGTGTCCTATGTTTTTTCTGTATACACATCAGGCAGCACAATATTTAATTTGAATAAATATAACTTTATTATTTAACTTGAAATTATAGCGTTATACAATGTTCTTTATACGTTTTTAAAACAATATAGCATTATTGACAAATTCCACGTTTTCATATTAAAAAAAATATTCAACTACTAATTACACAGAACACAGTTTTCATTGTGTATCGTAAGATAATTGAATACACGAAGCATCATGCATCGGAAGTTATATTTGCGCGGTATTCTCTGAATGTCGCGACTGCTGGCCTTAACCCTTGAATGCCGCGACTCTCCATAAATTAATTTTGGGGTTCGCGTATAAAACTGCCGCCCGCGTAAACATCAATTAAAAACTTTATTTATGTATTTACATATTTTATAAGAATGTTCGTGACTGTGACCCTCTTCCTCATTAATAAAGTCCCGAATTCGCGCCTGTCCTCGATATATTCGTCAAAATACCGTATACTTAAAAATACCTTTGAAATTTAGTTTTTTTCATTTGCTAAGCCATTTAACACACCATTCACTACGTCAAGACCTAAACATGGATCTTTAATATTTGTAAATCAACAAATTTCGTTCTCCACTACTATATACTTATAAAAAAAGGCTAAGTTATTACATGTATCAAACCTTTTTAGCAATCTATGCCCAAGCACAAGGAAACAAAGGTATAGACTATATTTTTAGCTCAATTTCTCTCACTGCTCATACCACCCAAGAGTCAACATATCGCACTGTCAAGATCACACGTACCCACACCTACATCAAACCCATCATAATCCACCTGACATTCCTCAAACTCCGACCTATCACCTTATCTCCCCACGCACATGTTTGCTCTGCTTTCTTCCAAATCAGATACCCCCATCGCCTTGATAACCCACCTGCACCATTAACCAAAGCAAAGTCAAAAAAAAAATCACTCCCATATCCTCTCCCCGACAACAATCACTCTCCGCATACATACATCGCACCGAGGCATCATCCATTTACTCAGGCATTACCTAGCAGCTATATAGCGCTCATGCGGCCACCACTCGTTCGCTTGCTTGCTCGCTCGCTCGCTCGTTATTCAATTGACGACGGTGATCGAGGAGAGCGCGCGCCCGCCCGCGCGGTACACCAGCGGCCAGTCGTAGCCGGACGCCCCAGGACCGCGGGTTATATACGCGTGTAATATATATGTAACATTATATATATATATCGCGGGTGTGTTTCTGTGTGTCTAAAGCAAACAAAAAATACAGGGACACATGATGGAACCTCACGTGCGAGACGACAGTGCCATCATCAAAGTGCAACAGCGTGCTGCGAGTAGCCGGATCGAGTCAAAGCCCGCCGTTAGACTTTGAATTCGGCGCGCGCTCTATTATATATACTCTATACCGAAGATAAGGAGGATATATATATATATATATAGCCCATCGTGCGGTTAGGAATATACATATATACATAGACGTATACACTCTGGGGATCTACGGACATCTGTGCGGCGCGAGACGCAGGAAGGAGGAGGAGGCCGGTGGCCGGATGGTTAGGGCCGAGCTGCTGTTATGCCCGCAGCGCGATAAGGCCGAGATGGCGGCCGAGCTGTGTCCAGGCTCCCTCAAGGCTGCGACAGATCACAGGTACGATTTTTCTATGTGTAGAGGGTGCGACAGGTGTCTTTCGGTATGTCGCTTGTTGTGTTTCGGTGCTCGGTCGATTATAAACATTCCGCCTGGATAATGTTTGTATTCGGGTACGTCGTACGTCGACGTGTATAATAAAGTTTATATATGTAAAATGTGAAAATGTGATGGCTGATCGTACTGAATTGACGTTTGGTGAAAGAAATAGAATGTTTTTATAATACACACGATCGTATGATGAATAAATTATTTTTGCAAATTTATTGGACGGTTTTGATTGAAATAAATATATATATATATTACCGCACGATTATATAAAAAAAATGTCATTCGTTTACAAAAATCCGCGCGCTTTTTATCGGCTTACAAGCGCCACTCCAACTGATACGCATCCGCAGATCGTCGATCGCACTATCGATATGTAGCCGTCGCGCGTGTTTGTTGATACTTTCTAATAAATCTGTAAAAAAATCACATTTGTACGTACGGGAAATTAAATTTATATACACAATAGAACAAAAAAATAGCTCCCCAACTAACTTGAGTGCATTGTGCAACTCGGCGTTTCACAATATTTACATTCATTCTTCTTTTTTCTTTTATCTAAGATTACGATGCTTTATCGTCCACCTACGTCACGTAATGTTATAATTAATCATTATTTAGGAACGATATATGAGCAATTCTCTGGATTTTCTACAAAAAAGCGGTTTAAAAAAAAATGATTTAATTACGTGGATTCGGGAAAAATAACTTTGCGCTGAATTGACCGATTTTAACGATTCACATCTCAAATTAAAGCTCTTTCCTTCTACTTTAATCGCTTTTTTGTGAAATATTTGTGGCCACCTTTAACAGCTTGCTATTGGTTAATTATCAGTGACTACTTTTTGCCCATTTTTCAGTATTTTTTAAAACCGTGTCATAAGATCATTTTCTCGTATACTATATGACCCACACAACGAAAAATAAAATTATAACACAAGTGTGCCTCAAAAATTTTTTTATTTTGATTTTTAGAATCGCTTTTTTGTAGAAAATCTTGAGAATTGCTCATATATTATACGCTATCTATTTTTTTGCCTGTAAAACGATCAACGCTCGGTCCCTAAACAAAAGTCCAATCGATGATTTACGGCTATATTATCGAGGCTGTAGATTTTTATGAGCCGAGAACGGTTTGCGAATCTTTTCGTTTTCTATTATAGACGCTTTTCACGATAACGAAAGATAGTTGCGGGCTGCACGAACGCCTCAAATGTCGTCGTCGGTTTTTATATCAGCCCCAGTCGCCAAGACTGATTCGCGCGGCGAGAGTGGCGTTGATTAGATAATATACGTGTAAAGTCTTACATTGATTTAAGATTAATTGTAAGATTGAGAGATCGAGTGGGATAAGGGCTGTGATCAAATATTTACATTCGTAATCGGACGACAGCGAGGTGTTAATCGTTTTATTTTATTTAATCTTCGAATTATTCAAATATGCGTGTACTGTAATAGTCGAGTGGCTGATGCTGAATTGTCTTGTATAGCTGTACATTTTTGTTTGAAAGTTATACAGAATTTTTTAAGAATTAAATAATATATGTTTCTTTAGAGTGGAGATTATTTGAATTCCATTTGCGAATTTGTAAAAAGTTTTATGGATCTTGTACGTGAGTATACAACGTTTTAAGTGTCGTTTAAGCAAAGCAAATTACATCCATTGCGAATTCTCAAACAACAATATTTAAAATGTCAATTATTTAAATACACTTTTCAGGACAATTTTTCGCCTTTTGCGCGCTTCGAACCAGAGATAAGAGCGTCACTGGTAAACGCTGCAATTACCTCAAAAAGTTAAGCATGACGCGGCATTTTGCATACTGCACATCTTCTTCAACACTGCAAAAGTGTGTTGAGCTCTTTGTGTCTTCTGATTTTATAAACAGTGAAAGTGGTTTACAATTGTTGAGCCCAGTAATAATGAAATAATATTTATTTATCGATGAATCATTTTGAGCCTTGCGTAAATATATATATAATTTAAATTATAAGTATATCGTGAATTTTCATTCGCAAATATTATGTAATTCTTCTTTTGATTACGTTGTTTCTTTTAATACCCGAAGAGGTTGAAAAAATAAGCTACAAAAATAAAAAGTATAGCAAAAAGTAATTTAATTTATTAAAAAAGCTTTTTCATCTCCTTAATAATAGCACATTTTTTTTGTTCTTTCACACATTTAATATATACTACAGAACGACAGTATCATTAAATATCCCCCGCTGGCCTCCTTCTACTCACAAAAAAACAAATACCGGAAATTCCCAACCAACCCCATAGCCACACATCCACCCTCAATTTCATCCTTCCTCATCCCCCGCGTACATACATACACATACACATTGCGACCTTGGCACCGCGCGGCAATGTCAGCCAAGAGAGTGACTTCCGATAACGGTTAGGAGTTAAAAGGCCCCCGTTTTTCCAGCGCGCGCGCGCGCACCGTCATTGCCGTCTACGCGGATTGCCCCGAGTTAATAAGCAATTGACCCTCGCGCGAGCGAGCCTCTCTCTAAACGGCCCATTGTCGGCGAGCGCGCGGGAGTAGACGCGCAGTACATACGAGTGCGGTATATATCGGTGCGGTGCGTATGTATGTACATGTACACGTGGAAGCCGTTGTTGCTGGTAACCCATTTCTCGCGGACCGCCCCGCGGGGTTGGGGTTGTGTCTTGAAGCGTGATGGTGGTATAGGTGGATGTTTATTTAGTATTGTTCTTTTTGTTTTTTGTGTAAAAATGTGGTGGTGTATGTTTGGAATGTGTGAATAATTATTTACCGTTTACATAGCGATATATGCGATGTGCGCATACTGTTAGGCAAATGGTAGTTGCTAAGTACGTATCCAAAAACAGTAGATTGACTTTCATGTGATTTTTTTCGTAAAAAGGGTTTCACTTGTAAAGCTGGTAAATTTAAAAAAAATGCCTCCTAAATTATTTCAAAATTCTCCGAATCATTTTCCCTTGTTTACAAGAGAATTAATCTGAGAAGTGGCTACAGTTAGTCAGTTTTATTATTTAGCTCGTAGTTAAACTAATTTCATTTTCGAGGTGCACGAATTTTTTTTTAGCAGAAGATAGGTCGTATATGTTTTTACATTTTCGTCAATTTTTACCTTGAAAAATAAAAATAAATAAATAAGCCGTTTTGAGTTGAATTGGCCGAATTTTCTAGGGTATTATTTTTTCTTCGTATAGAAAATATACCATATATTTAGGTATGTCCCTCCAACAGTTTTTTTCTAAACATCCTTGAAGAAGCATGTACAAAACATTTTCTGCTTAAGGTGGCCGAAGTTCATCGAGTTATCTTAAATCGTAAATAACTTAAACTATAACGTAACTGTAATGTAACCTAACTTTTAATATTAAAAGGCCTATCAGTAAATTGATTCTATTCATATATGCTTAATAAATGCGACACAGTGATTCTAAATTTGAAATGTTATCTTTTATTGTAAAAATTTGCAATTTTTTCTTTTAAACTCTTAAAAAAAAAAAATTAAAATAATTTTCATTACATATTTACACCTAAAAAGCTTTTTAGAATAATTACTCGAGTTCTACGATATATACCTCACCGTCAAATTGCCGATTCAAAGCTACCAAAGCATGCAAATTTTTATTCAATATTACCATTTCTACGCACTTCAGCATCTCCACATAATTTTAGCACAACCATACTCGTAAGTTTAAAAAAAAATCTCATAAAATTGTCAAACGCAATAATATACCATATATTCAACCCACCGCTTAGTACCAGCGCTTCAGTAAACAAGGTCAACGACCATTTTAAAGCCCACAAATAAACAAGGCTACCGCACAAAAGCGACAATGAACCGCGGCTGAAAAGAGCGACCGAAGCCATTTAAAGAACCAGAAGTATAGCGGAAAACGCCTTGTGTGGAAAAAATAAATCTAATTCAGCGCCGTCTATAATAAACTACGCGTCGTTTCTCCTTTGTCTCGGGAATATCAGCTAAATGTCGCGTAATTAAAACGCTGATAGAGTTGAGGAAGACGAGACGATGGTTTTTGCGATTCGATGAACGAGGAGGAGACGAGAAAAACCGCCGTGTAAAGATCAGAAACGCGAGCTCGCCAGGCAGCCGTGACCTAATGCGTCGGCTCTAACGAGGAATTCTAGATTACGCGCGATGAGCGCATTAAGAAATTGGCTGCATAAAAAAGGAAATCATCACTTAAAAGTTCATTGTATCCTCCGAAGTTACAGACGAATCTTTTTTAAATATATTTGTTTTTGAAAATTTGAGGGAAAAATGGTTTCGACGGATGTGAACAATTACCTGCATCCTGTTGTGGCGTTTTGTTTAACATTTTTTTCCAAATGCTCAATTGCATAGATGGACAAAAAGATAGGTACAACGACGCGTAAGCGCGCGTGTCTTTTATTCTGACGTTTTTTAAATCTTTGTGTAAAAAAAAAAAAATACATATTGTTATACCGTTTGATTATAGCGCTATATTTTCATACCGTTAACGAATGCAAACTTTTTGGCCGAATTTTTTTATACGTTCAACCTTTAATTCATAAAAGTTATATAAGATAATTAGCTCAAGTGCGCAGCAGCATTATTGAACCTTATCATCAAAGTTTCTTTAGCCAACTTTTAATTACCGCGGAGTCGGGAAAAAAAATTTTATGCAACTAATGAGAAAATTGTAATTTTCGATCTCACATAAGATTGCGAGTACAATACTGGCAGGCAGCCCGTCGAAGTAATGAAGATGATGGCCGATTAACAGGAATAGAATACAGCAGTGAGTGATTGTTATAGCTATATCTTCCCTGAGGTTTCCATTTTTAGCGTAAAAAAGGCTGCAATAAACTACCATTAATTATTCTCTCACTCTCAGATTATATACTACAATGTAAGAAAGCTCCGTTTGTTGCGCGCTCTATATTTACTCTGTCTATTTATAGATGTGCGTCATTTCCATATAAATATCAATATCTTGGAAACTGATCGTTCCAGTACTATGGGAATTAAAATGTGCATCAATAATACACACATTGCGGAGTATATTATTTGTACGAATTTATATTTTACATTTCAAGCTTTATTTTTAACAAAGTTGTCGTTCAACAAGTTAAGCTTTATACATACGTTTTGTATGTTATAATTTAATTTTTTTATTTAAATTTATATAATTATCATATGAAAACTTATAGCACTTGGCGAACTATACAGCATTTCAAGATTATATTGACAGAAAACTGTTACGAAAAAGATAAAACGTGGAATCAAATGAAACTAAAACTATATGAAAATCAAATATAACTTAATTGCAGTATTTGATTCCATTAAAAAGCCTAACTTCAACTCTACAAATCCTCCATAAAAATTAAACAATATCATACTTCGCATTTTGAAAACAAATAGCTCATCGCTATACACCACAATTGCCCCGTCATATCGCAATACAACTATAACGAAAGGGTGCGTGGTAAATCGAGACGCAAAGGATGTACGCCGTACGCGTATCATGCATACGTCGAACAACAATGCAGTTACTGCACGCTCGTGATCTTGGTATAGTGCCGCGTTTGTTATTGAAGCTGATATCGTTAAACAGTTAATAAAGCGTCCATTCGTTTTATTGGAACCGATCGTGATAAAGGCGAATTTATAGCGGAAACCGCGTGCACGGTTATATATCGGCGCACGTATACTTGCAATTGGATTACTATATGTATAGTCAGGCTAGTTCGAGAATCTTTCCGTCGTGTGGATGCAAATGTTTTTCGTTATATAAAGAGGAGGATGATTAAGGTGATGGAGAGATTGATAGTAATTTTGTGGGAGATTGTTGGTGTTGTTTTTGGTTGTGATCGTAGTTTCATTATATAGTTTAGGTTTTGAATATCAATGGTTACTACAGATTAGAAATGCATTCGAGACACCGATTATGATTTTTATAATTTACAAATATTATGTGTGATTTATTTTGCATGATCGATCTTTTTGCATCCAGTGGATTTTTTTTCTCCACTATCCCATGTATAAATTTTCTCTCTGATAAGTACTGAATTCTATTCTTTCATTTACTTCAGGTACTGAAACTAATTCCTGATGCAATAATATAGTAAAACTAGATTTTGCATTTGTTCATTCTATTAGTATAAGTATAATTCTGACGTTTTCATAAACGAGCAATTCGACATAAGTGTCGAACCGTCTACGAACTTAATGAAAGAAAGTGTTGCGCGAATCGAGACTTTCGGGTCAAACGAAACGGCAGATAAGAACTCTCGGGGCTACAATCATCGGCCGACTTTGATTAAAATCGTCACACACATTTCCGTAATCAAACAATCTCTCGGCGCGCGTAACGCGTCACCCAAATCTCGCAATCCGACATACCTTTCCCTAGAATTTTTTTCTCTTCCGCTATGATTATAGAAAAATTTTAGAATGTGGAAGCACATTATTTCTTATCTTCGACGTTATACTACTGAATTCAATTCTTAATCTTAGGGTAAGATTAGAATTCAATTTAAAGTATATATCACAAAGAAATTATTCTTACATTATAAGAAGAATATTTAGAAAAATTAACAAAACAGCTTTGAAAAGCTTTCTAAATAACTGCGCAACAATTGTAAAAATCACATATAACTGTCTAATGAATTTTCCTATAAATTATTGCAATTTCTTTGATTTTAAAGTCCATCATAACTTTACTCGATAGCAATAGCGATTCCTCTCAGTATATAATTAAATTTAAGCAACATTTTTTATTTCACAAATTTCAACATCCAATAATTCACAAACCAACGCCACACTCCCGCATTCATCATAATCCTACAAAATGAAAAAAAAACTGCATCGAAAAATATTCCTCGCAACTTCTGCAATCCGCAACGGGAGAAGAAAAAAAACCACGAATCCCTCTCCAGTATAGTGTGACTTCACTGCGCGCAGTCTAAAATAAGCTCGAAACTTTATTTTTGCACGCGCGAATATCTCGCGTCATGTACTCACCTATATATTTGCCTCTATCTTTCTCGCCAAAGTTGAAAAGGCACAGCAGCAGCCGCGCAACTTTTACTGTGTGCCCAGGAAATTAGATCGCGCGAAACGACGGAGGAATGTCCGCGTGTACGTTGCCGAAGCGCCGCGACGAGCGTATAGGATTTATATATACGAGCGATATTCTTTTCGAAATTTCGAGCTATGCTCTGGGTATAGACTGTTTGTCGAGGATAAACAGGAAAAAAAGGTCTGACGTGGGCTTTAAAATTCGCTAATTGAGGGTGTGGAGATCGTTACCGTTTTTTCGGGAGTGAGATGCGGATTTGATTAGAAAAATTCTATTGAAGATGCGTGCAGATTGTTCATATTTTTAGTCGTGACTTTCCTTGTGAGCAATGCCTTTGCGTATGATTAATTGACCTTAAATTAATTATAATTTGTAAGATAATTATATTATCAACCGATTAATCGTGTCGTAAACAATTAATTATGATTATATTTATGATTTTTGATATTGCAATGTAATAAATTTTTGCTCCGATGTAAAAATTTTGACCGTTCAAATAAATTCAAATAACAATTCAATGAAGACCCCGAAAGTGCAATAACCTATACGCAGTGGGAACCCAAAGCTACATTATTTACAACAGATTTGAAAAAATGATAGCTCATCACACATAATCGGCAACAGTATCACAAGGTATACGTTGATAATTTTAATCGTGAGTCAGACCATAATTCCGACCAGTGCCCACAAAGCTATAGACGACAAAAGATTAATTTAAACTTAAACACTGTTCATCAGCTGATTCTTTTTTTCTTTTTGATCATAATATCGTGCATCAGATTTTTCGGCGGAGGGTATATCGCGATATTTTTAGCCCAACAGGATGGGGTCTGTCCCTTTGTATTGTCTAAAAATAGCCCTCGGGTAAGGCCAATCCCGGGCGAATTATTCCATTAAGGTATTTAGGTGACGATCGGCTGAACGTCAATTTAGAAATATTCCATGCCCTTATGCGAGAGCTCTCGAGAGCTGTCTCTCTCTCTCACTCTCTCTGCAAAATATTATGTGCATCGTTATTAATGAAAACTGTTCGTAAATAATTCTGCAATAAATAATAATTTTTATCTTTATTGATTGTCTATTTGTCTTGTTTTTTTTTAAGTTGAGATTATTGTATGCTGAATTTAAATCAAAAAAAAAAAAAAAAAAGAAAAAAATATAAAAAAAAAAAAAAAAAAAAAAAAAAAAAAAAAAAAAAAAAAAAAAAAAAAAAAAAAAAAAATGATTAATGTACGATGATAATAGATATTGTTAATCACGTAGCTAATAAATCTATAACATCATGCATCTTAAATTGCAATTGCGGCCCTGATAAAGCATGTAATCGTTTCGTCACTTTTAAATTAAATTAACGTTTGAGCATAAAAAACATCATCAATCAATATCCCTTCTTTGAGGAAGAGTTGGTTGAATAAAAAATATCGTTTGCGTGGATATGCCTCTATGATTTTCGATATACCTAGTCGTGCTATAGACGCTATACATATACTGACTCATCTGAGGAACAATGGTATATCAATTTATTCATAATTTATAATGCGACAGTGAAAATTAAAACCATAATATTTTCGTGTATACCAGAAAGCAAATTATTTTATCAGAAAATTTTCCCACAAAGAAATATTAGCGCTACCACATACCACATATATTTATGATTCTTATTCCCAGGGGTTACCCATGATTCGTACATATATCTATATTACTTATAGACCAATGAAACTATTGACTTGGAAAATTATAATATAAGGAAATACCCATCCATATACCGCGCCCGTACAACGGCCACCCGACTAACATACGCCGATTTTGTGTTACAGGCTCGCGGGCGACATGAGGCACCAGCACAAGAGCGCCATGGCCGTGGCCGACGGGCAAAAGAAGCAGCAGCAGCAGTCGCCGGTGCTGCAGCAGCAAAATCAACCGAGGGAGGACGAGCAGCAGCAACAGCGGCTGCGGTTCCAGGATAGCAGGTTCCTCACGACACTCGTCCTCGGTAGAAGCAGGTATATAATATTATGATGATGGTTTATGATCTTATATGGAATTTCGGAAATCTTTCTTTTTAAAAATAAAAAAGTGAACAGTCGCTCACTGGTGTATCCAAGCGAAAAAATCGCGACTAAATTCTTTAGTGAATATATTTTACTCATTAGGCAGTGACAAATTTTATTCTTCAATTGGTTAATATTTATACTGGAGTATCAATAGATTCTTTCACTTATTCGTACAAGTAAAAGACTTTTCACTTATTTATTTTTAGAGAGACTTTGTTTTTCCACCGACAGGTAGACGATTTTTTAATGCAGTTTTATTGGTTTTATTTGAGAATATAATAAAGCAGATTATTTGGGATTTTTATATGTGAAAAACATAAAAATTGTATGCAAAAACGATAGGATAATGGGTGGTATCACAATATGTAATGCATTTCTGCTGGTATAAGAAAAGGTCGCTTTTATTGGCTATTAAGTTTTACAGGGTAAGTAAAGGAGAATATGGAAATAAGTTCATAACTTAGAGAGATAGGTATATTATGAAAGCTAATGAAATATTTGATAATTACAGTGTATTGGGTAACTTCGCGAAAAATTAATAATTATTCTGAAGAATTTATAAGGTATGCAAAGGATGGCATATAAAAATTAAATGAAAAATCTTCAATACAGTATCTTAAAAAAGCTATTACTGTAAAAGTTGCTTATGAAATGCAGGCTATTTTTGAAATGTAATTTTCCCGTGTATTTTTGAAAATTTAATCAAAAATATTTATCCAAATGATGATAAAACTGCTGCGGGTGCGATAAGCCTTTTGTAATTAACATTTTTCATTCTTATTAATGAAAATGATGCAATTGCGAAACAATCGTGCAGAACGTTTGCGATACGTTTTTTTTATCGATTTTCCAATATATTTTGCACGCGAAGGAAGGATTATTAAACGGCGACGCAAGACTTATAAATACCCTCCAATAATTTTGACACTTTTTTAATGAAAACGTTTCCACTTATCTTTGAACAGTTGTTCTGTGTTTGCGTGCGATCAACGCACGTGAAACTCATAATCTCTCCTAGATCTAGATACGTTCTCTCTTGCTTTCTCTCTGACATTGAATATGTCATAAATTATTGAAAAAATATATCTTTTTTGTATATCTGTTTGATCTAGTTTTAAACAATTGATAATTTTATAAGTTGACTAAATCCATGAGCAGCACTTTGAATACATTTTCATGAAATGTACAGATGATGTGACTTTTTTCTATAATTACTGTATTTTCCTGTTAAGTAATATACATTATTTTCACGCACTAAATTCTTCGAAACCTAAGAAATTAATTACGTGACAAACATTTTATTGCTTTTCCGTCATCCAAACCTAATAAAATAAGACAAATGATAAACCAAATTCCTTCTATTCCCAATTCCCAATCCAAACTTCCAACATCCTACTACAACGCCTAGTATAAGCGCACATGACTCATTCGACGCTCGCATCTACACCACATTAGACCGAAAATTCGGCCTCCGCAATCTCTCTCTCTCTCTCTCTCTCTCTCACACAAACTGCAGAAAAAGCGAACCGCCGCAAGGTCTGCGTATATCAAGTCAAGTTTCTCGGTCGACCTCGATTTTCCTCCTTCCTGCATGTGCGCGCACGCGCGCTATATACATACGCGATAAAAGCCGCGGCAGTGGCGACGGCCTTGAAGACTTTCGGTGTGCCGAAAGTCTCCGGAGGAAAGTTCAAAGGCGGTGCCGCGCGCGCGAGAGAGAGAGTGTGAGAAAGATAACGCGGAACTAATAGTTGATATAATTAGCGAAAGAGAGATGTGTGAGTCTGGAGCTGTGGTTTTGGTTCGTGCTAATAATTGGATTGGGAGATAATGTGCGGTGATGCGTAAAGTCTGGAAATGTTGATTGGGTGCACGATGTTGTTTGTTTATACTTATATAAATTATTTTTTTTTTTTATTTATTTAACCAGATAAATTAAACTTATAGGCCTTATAGATGCAATCCTTAAAGGTAGATGTAACTATACCTGTATAAGAACAGGTACTTATTATTATTACATTTTTTTTCGTTATTTTAGACACAATAAAATGGAAAAAAGTATCTGTAGGAATAAAATGAGTGAAAGTAATTTCGTTAGAAAATATTCTTTTTTATTTATATTAATTCGTATATTACCAGGTTTAAAAGAATGGCACTGACTGCTATAATCTGATCCTAACTAATTCTACCGGAAATGTGTAAGAAAGAAAATGACCTTTTCCGCGTTAACTAAATTTTTTTATAAAAGTCAAAAGTTATATTACAACGTCATTCAACTCTATATCAGGGCTATAATAATTACATAAATTTTAATTCCTATAGAGGTTATCAAAAATGGAGTATAACTACTCAATATAGTCGGTTTTTTTTTAAATATTTTATCTTATTATATATATATATGTATATATATTCAAAATGAAGATTAAATATGTTAATCTATATAGCTGAATAACAAATTAACTAAAGCAGAAGCCAAAATTTTACCTTAGCAATTAAAAAATAGTGTTTCTCAGGAACGCAGAAAGAAAATTACGACTAATCGATTGACAAACGCTTTCTACGGACTACAGTAAAATTTTCACACGAATGAAAGACTCTATTTCCCAAACCTGCAACCCTATACACAACTACGTCGAATTTCAATATCCCAATTAGCCCCTTCCTATTAACCAACCCACTAACCAAAAGCTCTTAGTATACAACCCATCTCCACACCTCGCTACGAAGACGCAGCAGCCTTCCGCGCTCTCTGAGCAAACGTTGAAAGGACGCTCGAGATTGCCCCACTGTCGGCGGTGTATTATAATTGCCGCGCGAGAACACACCACGTGCGCGCCTCACAGCGAAGAACGCACTTATTACAGTCGCGCAAATCGCTCGTGAGTTGAGAGTGCAGTTAAAGAGCAATCGTGTGCGCATCTTTGCTGGTGTATACATATATTTATAGTGCTGTGATTTTCGGTGGCGAAGGTGGTGCGCGGATGAGCACGATATTGAGAAGTGGATTTTTGAGGTAAATGTACAGTCTGAAGAATATTTACTGTAAATGTAAGAAAAATTACTATAGTCGATAGTAGTTGGGGGGGACAGACTCAAATTTTCATGAAATTTGCTACAATTTATATTAAAAATTTCTTTTTTTATTATTATAATAGCAATTTTTACTATAAACTGTCGTAAATTTCATGAAAATTTGAGGTTGTCCCACGGTTACTATGGATATATATGGAATACAGTAACACTTGTATTATTACGTTGTTGAATTTGTTCACCGAATTGTTGAATTCTGCGGAAAAACTAATCAGTGGAAATTGGTTCTGAAGTGAGTGCCGAATGTTATTTTGAACATTGCTTGACGCGTGTGTAAGTTTGGAACATGTAGGATGTAACATGTGTCGAAAGCGTCTAACGAGAGCAAGAATGCAGCGAAATATGTAACGAGAAAGAGTGTTAATCGCTAATATACATTCTTAACGAACGTTTAGAAGCGATAATTGACGCTAACCGCGTCGCGGTTAAAACTTATATGTATACTATTCGCGAAAATAGTTCAGAAAAGTAGACGAGTAGTTAACGATATACTGTAGCCCCGTAAATTGGTAATAACAAATAATTTGTTAGCGTTAGCATGAATGAAAATTGTACACTGGATAAATAATTCAAAATTTTCATCGGCTATTTTTTCCATCATCACAAATTAAGATCTTTTCAAGTATATATAGCTTATAAAGCACAAGACAGTATAGCACGTGTCGCATGAGCTATTACCATTAACTCAACTTATACATGTGATGATTTAACGACTCTCAATAGCTTTGTATTCGGTGTTTTTCCGCCGGGGCAATGCGCTTATTATTGCAACGAAGACTGCACAGACACACACTTGTTACAAAATCTATTATGCAAACTCAGCTAATACAATAACGTTTTTAAGTATCTTTTTTTTCTACTTTATTGAAGATAGCTGCCGGTCAGTGTCATGGTTTTATTTTTAGTTTATCGCCTTTTTACATCGTAACATGGTCTTCGTTAATGAACTCTTTACTGTTATTCTAAGAATCGGTATTAAAAATCAGTATTTTCCATTCTATTATAAACGCGGTTTATATAAGGTCGAATAATGGTAGAGCTTTAATAGTTCGTAAAGTGATTCGTAATGGAATTTTATTGAAAATCTTTGCTGCAGCAGTCTTTTAAAGAATTACAAAGAGATTCTTCATTGTACACACTAACAAGAGCTAAAAAATTGTTAGTTTTTGATAAATGAATAATCAGACTATTAATTAACAAATTTATTTCATTCATTCAAACGTTTATATTGCATTTAGGTCTTTTAACTAAAAAAAAAACTTACAAAATCCAACTCTGCTACATTTTTTACATCGAAAATTGTTCTAAAATATATTAAAACTAATTTACTGGCATTCGAGCCACATGCCTGCGTCATCTTTCAACTTGAATTTTCAAATTGGTAATTAACTTTAGGATTGCTTACGTGACGAAGATCAGGATTTCGTCTGACGACAACTCTTAACAAATATATATCGTATTAGAAAACTTCCACGTGGTATACATTCAAATAAACGAGAGCGAGCCAAAGAAAAGAAAAATAATTCCATCAAATCTCTCGTCCATAGGAACCTCTATATACTCACTATAAAAATCCCGTGCGGTCGTCGCATCTTCCTCGATCTCTGCAAACTCCCTTCCTCACAATGTATATATATATATATCCCACCTCGTTTCAGCACTCACGCTCGGATATATGTTCCGCGCACTCCGTAACCGCACCACGCACACAGTGTCCGCGGCTTGTCGCGCGATCAAATCTCTCGTCTAATACCTGCCGTGTCCCTTTTATATATACACACCAACCTACCTATACACCGGCGCGCTACGTACGCGCGCACTCGCGAGATAATCCTCCTCCTGCGTGTATGACGAAAAAAAAGGAAAGCCGAAAATAATCCGCGGACAAATACTGCAGTCGCCGTGGATTATATATTAGATTTTCACAGGCGCGAGAGATAGTGGAGCTGTCGCCGCGCGGTTTAATTGGATTCCCTAATCGAGGTAATTGAAAGCAATCGCACGATGTGTTTTTTCCGATCATGGGTGTGTGGACGTTTGTGAGAGCGCGCGGTCGATCGGTAGGATATAGCATCGTGCGGGGGGTGTAATATAGATGAGGGCTTCGGAGGCGTATGAGGCTAGTGTAGCGTACGGGTATTCGATTATCGGTTGGCTTTTTATGCAGGTTCTACATGGTGTGCTGGTTTCATGCGGTGGTTGTTGTGAGCTTGGTGTGCATACGTTGTGGGATAATAAAATGCTATAAAGAAATACTAGTCTTGAAAATTAATGATATTTTATAGTTAATAGCTCAATGTACCTATATATACCTCAATGTTGACATATAATGTGAATACCAAAATTTACTTTGAAATTGGTTATGATGACATTATGATGAAATTTATTTTACACAATAATTTAAAATAAAATAAAAGTAAGATTTAAATGGGTTCAACAATGGATTAGAAATATACGTATCATTAGATACTTGTATTTTTGTGTTAAATTGTTAAGTATTTGATAATAAAAATAAAACTTAATTTCGATATTATAGATGTTTTGATTCCACTATACAAATTTAATGTATTTTTGATATTGAAATTACTTTATATGCACTTATTACTGGTGATTTAGAGCAATAATTTTATAAATAAGGTAACTCGAGGTAATTCGGCGGCACACAGAGTTTTCTCGGTCCATTTTTATGGGAAAACTATGTTGCTTATAAATTATTAAAAAATTTTCCGAATCATTTTTCACTTATTTACAAGAGAATTAATAAAAAAAGTGATTGTATTAGCTACACTCTCTAAGGGAACTGTTTTTCATTCAGCTCTGAGCCTGACTAATTTGATTTTTGAAGAAAAAACTTTTTTAGATTAAATTGGCCGAATTCACTAAACTTTACATAGTAATATGTCTAAGTAAAAATGCTTTTTTTTTACAATTTTGATTCATGTTAAGTTAATATATCACTCCTAGGACATCCTCAATTTTTTTTATTCCTAGAAGTTGATGTCTCCTTATCAGTTTTTTCTAGACTTCCTTGTAGAAATATACAACAAATTTTCCTTTTATGGTTATCAAATTACCTCGAGTATTACCTTATTTATTATCAAAAACCATAAATCTCTTATGGTTATCTGTATCTCTGTGGTAGAAGCAATTCATTTTCTTCCCGCTTACTAAACAATTATACTCCGTACCCCTAGTCATTGCTCGGATAATTCGGTAAAATGGTGAAAATCACCACCCGCGAAACGTGTAAAATCATTTAATTCGCAGAGTTTCATCAATATTTGCAATATGCAATAAAACACACTAAATTTATTTAATCGAACCAAGACCCCCAACGAACGAAGTAACAAAACCCATATACACAAAATGTATTCCCAATTTAAAAACCCCATTTAATCGGTCAACAACGCAGCCAATCAACCCGGCAGCAATAACGGGTCCCTCCGTTCCCCCGTCTTCTAATCAGAATCACGTGCGCTTCTTCATTAATCACACGAGCACAACCCATGACTCACACCCACGCATCTCTCTCTCTACTCACAACCGAAAATAATCGATTCGAAACGCCACTATATAGACGCAACTTATAATAGACGCGCCGCGCGTCAACGAGTTTGTTTTCATTGCACACTCCGCATCTTTCTCCCAATTGCGCGCGCGCGTGCATCACTCTCCCTCTTTGATCTCTTCACTCTCTCACGTGCTTCTCGTTGTGCTGCCGGCACAGCAGCAGCAGCCACCGATTCTTATAAACTATCTCTCGCGCGCAGTGCTGCTCCAAGAGCGATTCGACATGGTACATTAGCCACGCGGCTCGCGCACAAGGTAGAGCGAAAATAGTCTCGCGGAGGTGTTCAACATATAAGCAAGCAATTGTACGTAGGTATATATGTTTCCGTGAAAAAGAGCCGGAGAGGTGATGTTTTTTTATTGTTATTTCTTGTGCGCGTGACGCGTGACGAGGTCCAGGCGCGCTTAAGTGAGTTTAACACTTTAACGAGCGCGCGTGTGAGTTGTGATTGCGCGGTGATTGTTTGGCGTGTAATGTTTGTGACTTTGTGCCTAGTTGAATCGATGAGCATTATCGAGAATGGTGGATATCTATATGTGGTTTTCAGAAATCGGCACATATAACTCCACTTTTCATGATTTCGACTAAATTGAGGTTTTAGTTTCGAAACAAAACCTAGAAGATTAAATGCAACAGTACATCTATGAATGCTAATCTATAAATAACATATTTATTATCATAGTAACTAGACCAAATCGTCGGCTTAGTGCAAAAGACGGACACCTTCATTGAATTTTATCTGGAGTCGTTCGTTTTTTTCCACTAAGCTGACGAAATAGCGTTCATGTTTTAGAAAACGACTTTCACTTGTATGTTTTTCCGGGAACTTTTTTATTCTTCATTATTCACGAAGAATTCAATAACCAATATACTACTAGCCGCGCCGATGAACATCTCTATTGACTGTGTAAAGGCGGCTATGATATATATTGTTGATGTATGTCGCTACTGGCTACAGAAATTGCATTAAAACGTATCTAAATATGGTTATATAGGGGTTATTCCGAAAATATTCTATTGAAAAAGTGGTCAAGTGGAGTTGTATCGTTCTTCCAGGATATTGGATGAAAAAAGTAGTGGAATTATATGAGTTTTCCGCGAGTTATTCTAAAAAAAACGTGGAGTTATTTGGTTTGTCCAGGAGTTATTCTAAAATAAATGGTGATATATATGGTTATCCCGAACTTTTTAAAAAAAGCTGGAGTTATAGCATTTTCCCTTGGCTTTATTCAAGACAACGAGTGCACTACTTTAGTGATTTCTGTCATGATTACGTGATAGAGGACTGTTCGATGATAAAAAATAAGGCATGAAACCTATTTTGAAAAACATGTCACTTATGTGGTTTTTCCGGGAAGCCACAGATATATATGTTCGTTTTTTATGAAACTGCCGTGCGTAAACGCTCACAAGCGCAGTATAATAGATATAGCGTTGGGTATACGTAGTACGTATGTAGGTATGATTGTTTGCATTATCTATGTGAACATGTGCTTCGCACGTGACGTATAAGTTTTGCTCTGTATACGTAAGCAGCGATTCTTAGCAGAGCTTACGTTCTAGAGCCCTTTGCTAAATTTAAATTTCGCTCGCTAAATTTAACCTTCGAAATATATGACAGCATCCTTTATATAAAAATAGAAATTATTTTATTTTTGTATTTAATGATTGGATGTCAAATAAGTAATACACGACTATATTTTGATGAAAATATATATGAGGTTTTCTAACATTTTATCGAAACATTCGTCCAAATCAATGAATTACTGTTTATATTTGTTAAATATATTTGAAATCGAATTTATCAATTCCAAATTGTATACAACGCGATGAATAAATTCTTCTACATCAAATTACATGTTACGTGTACGTATATACTTATAACTTTCTGGCAATTCCATTCACGAGAGTAATAACCGCGTGGCGAATAATTCGAGCGAACTATCGAATGAAAATTCCTTTACTTAGTTTCACTCATTACAGATTGTTTTATCAAAAGCGCTTTACATTATTGAATGCCATTGCGTCAACGCAATAGCTATTATCAGTCTTATCAAATCTAAAAGTCTTTGTGTATTGCATCACGCGTACGCGCAGATACAGTGCAATTTCAGATACATTTTATTGATTTGTTCGCCGAATTTCGCGAATGACTTTCATTTTTATCAATTGACTTAATCGCTCTTATTAAAAGTTGGAAAAAAGTGATAGGGAGTGATATCCGGTGATATCGATATATTTTAAATAAATACTGTTCGTCGTGAGTATAAATATCCGCAAAAAACTTCAATATGATCAAAACTTTTGGACTTTTGTGAAGAATGTGAGAATAAATATTTTAATGAATGAAATATTATATAATACATGTATATAAATTCCATTCATGTCAAATATAAAGGAATGTAATTACTGTTATTCTACACATTTTTCAGATTCTTTTGTCATCTTGATCTCAGCCTATTTCCTTTAAACGGTCATAAGATCAGATTCTTCTAGCATAAACTATAGATCTTGATTAAACTCGTTGAGATAAGGCAGATAGTAGCTCAAGTTTTCATTGTTCTAATTTCTGTTTATTATGATGTAATATGATTACAGTGCACGAAACAATGCATTGTTTCAGTGTTTCACGCATTCAACAATTACATGTACATATATACGAAATAAAATTAAAATTGTTTTTTTTTATGTTTCGTTGTTTTCAAAACTGAAGACATTTTTGACTGAAAATACATTAAAAGCTAAATTAAAGTCACTTGTATAGGCTATATACATTATAAAATTTAAAACCTGTGTTTAGATTAAATTAAACATATCAAAAAAAGAAATGGTAAACAATCTACTATTGTCGTCTTTTATGTTATAAATAAAAATGTTTAAAAGATATCTTTAAATGTCAAAAGTTTATTCTTTGAATTCCCGCTAAAAAATAAAATATCGTGCAAAATATGAAACCTTTTTGATAAATTTGTTAAAAAGTTCAAAAATCTTCGCTACAATTTTGAATAGTAAATTTCACTGCAATATTCATAACCAAACTCTCTTTCCATCCCACAGAAAAATCTCGCCGGATATCCTGCCGTCCTGTTCGCAGGGCGTCTTCCGGCAGCGCTCCTTCCGCTCAACGAGCAGCTCCTCGACGGGCACGAGTTGCGGCGGTAGCCCGGCGCCTGCAACTTCGACGACGACGACGCCGACGGGCCGGACGACGCCACAGCAGCTGCTGGTCTCGTCCAAAAATACGATAAAGTCGTCCCTGGCCGCGCTGCTTGCGGACAACGGCCTGCCGGGGATCTCAAGGAGTGCAAGACGGAGTCCGTCGGATCGGAGCTCGGTAAGGATAAGATGATGGTTTGGGATGAACTGTATAGGTAAAAAAATTTCGCCTGGACAGAGTCGGCAGTGTTGTAGTAGAGTTTTAACATCAACACTTTTACTGCTTATGATGGGAATTGACTTTTTTTAGAAGCTGTTTTTTGATTTTTGCACCAAATTTTACTTTTTGAAATAGTAATTTTTATGATTTTCGTAGCCAATTGACTGATACTATGATATTTCGTTTCAACAGTTATAAAAATTACTATTTCAAAAGTAAACATCCCACATGACGAGTGTGTCCCAGCGCTACTGTGAAAATAGTAAATTTTCTTATAAAAAAAGTAGAGTTTGCAAAAAACTTTTTCTCCGTGATAAAGGTAAAATAATTTTTATGTAGCTGCAAAGGTATTAATATAATAATAATGTATATAAAGTTCGATCAGTATATAGGATGGGATAAGCGTTCAAGCTTAGAATTTCGCTATAACGTTAGGCTTTTAATGTTGATAGTCTTTACTCTGAATGCCGAATTCAATGACTTTCTAAGCTACATTTGATAAATAAAGAAGTTTGTATACTATTCATTTATAAAAAAATTTAAAGTTTTATAAAATTTGTAACACGTTATTTTTAAAATTTGCAGTTTACCGATCTATTTCTTAATTTTTCAATTTTGTTTATTTCTATATTTCTATAATTTATTATTGAAATATTTATAAAAAAATATTAACTTCTTTGAACTCGATGCAACATAAAAAATATCTGCCATACAACAAAAGTAACAGTAGATTCGATAGATTGTACAAGATACCTACCAGCATGCGCGGTTTCATTAAAATAAATTCGATTTTCAAATGGTGTGCATCACACTTGTAAACTAGTTATGTCGGTTACGGACCAATTAAGACCTACTTGGCGCTCGGCGCTCATCGCGTTACACGTCTTTTTTCGTAATATATCTCGCGTCTCCATGCTCTACTATACGTTATTTTTAGATATCCGGTATTTTTAAATATTCTTAGACGACGCGCGGTGCGCGCTTTACCCAGATAGTTATTTGCTTTGAAAATAATTAGGTTATTCGTGGAATTATTAATTTTTTTTCCTTCAAATTTCAAGTATATTATCTTTCGATAAAACGGTTTGTTATATATTTGTTTTTGATATAGATAATGTTAAAATTAAAATGTACGATAAAGTTGGATATATTCGCGCAAACGTTTTGCCGAAGTAAAACGTTTTTAAGACGAAAAGTTCAGTTTTTCGAAGTAAAATAAACTTTTGTTTTGCATATCAATAACAAAAGAACTAATTTTCAGGCGAAAAGAATCTTTTCAGACGAAAAGAATTAACTTCTTTTAAGTACGCGCGTGTAAGTAATTGACGTTGCCCGCTTATGTTGATTTTCAAACGACTGTTTAAGTGATAATCGGCCAAACTTACAGTCACTTACGTAATAACTTCTTCGCCTATAGGTACATGCCGTAGTAAAACGTCTTAATAATTTTCACGCGGTGTAAGATGTCTCAGGGATGGGCCATTAAGAAAATTAAATGGTCTTCTATGGTCTTCTAGAACGTAAATTTAGATTTCAATTTGCATGAGTACTAATGATCCATATAACATTCATTTATCTAATAGTTATAAAAACCGTCTTTGACTCATTTTAATTTTATATATAAAGATCGTAAATTTAGAATGTAGAGCAATACCGGTATTTTTATAAAAAAAATTCTCAGAAATAAAATTATCATAAAAATTATAGTAAAATAGATGGTGTAATAACATCAAAGAAATATCTTTAACTTAAGGCTAATGGATTATTGATAATTAACATTTTAATGGAATGTGTTTTACGTAATCCCAGTATTTACCTATATTTCTTTATAAATTGTTGTTAATATGTTGCAGTATAATATATAACGTAAATCGCGTTATATATAATATCATCAACATTAATGTAAAATTACATTTCTTAGTCACTTTATCGAAATTGCTTATTATGTATACGCTGACCTTATAT
>JAPYZO010001313.1:2793-38726 GCA_030522905.1 Torymus flavipes | reverse complement strand
TTCGGTTTTGAGGGCTTGAACTGTTTTTCTGGTGTTCCTTAATACAGCTGTTAACTCCAAAATAAGTAAAAAGGGTTCATAGTAATGTTTTAAGTAATGCGGACTAACTTTTGAGGTGGACGATATAGCCCATACATACAACCTTAAACTTCAGTAAATTCTTGGGTCTCCGCGAAGGCAGAGTGTATAATTCAAGCACTGGCCAAAAAGTGCAAAAACTAAGGAGATCCTTTGAGCCTTATACTCAGGGCCATAGCCATCATATGTGAGTTTGGGTGCGACCTTCGGTTTGCATAACTTGCAGGTCGCGTAGGTCATTCCCCAGCCACATCTACAATCTATAAGCTTGCAAACCGATAAGCGACGAGAGGCTCCAACTAAATGTGATTAAATGTGTGGGTGTGAATGTTCTGGCGCTGTGTACCCTGATCGTTAACCTACGATCTACATAACTTACAAATCGCGTAGGGCTTCCTCAGCCATGTCGGTCTAAAGTTGTAACCCGATAAGACCAAAAATTATTTTCGACACAGCGGTGTGCGGGATTTTATCGTTTGTTTTGCCATTACATTTTTTTATATAATTGCCATGTAATTAAACGATAGAATTATGCAATTCGTTCACAATTAAGACACTTGCTATAGAGATGACATAGTATCTCAAGAAATTTCCTCTTACGTATTTGTGGATTTCTAGTGTGATCTAAAATACTATTTTTCATATCTTGCGTTTTTACGTTATCGTTATCTGATACTTGAAATCTAATTCTTAATTATGTCTATATCATTAAGTTTATCAGTAATTTTTAAAGTTATAGATTTTCATTATAATATAATATATATAATGCGTATATATTTCTTTTATCTATTATATATTTATCTTTCATCTTAAAAACAGGTTAGTCTTCATTAAATAAAGCGTTCAATTCATCGCAAATCCACATCAATAGTATAAGTCACTATCAGCCAACAACAATTAAAGTAAGTCTTACTCTTTGATAAAGTGTTTTCTTAGATATTTATTATTATCATTTTCGTCATAATATGACTATATTATAGTCAAAATATTGTAGGTGGTTTTTTTATTATAGATGTCAATGTGCAAGGGTTTCCCGCGAAGTAGAATGACCTTTATTATAAATTTATTGATGATACTTAGATGGGCTCTTAAACGGGAGATTATCTTTTTTAATTGGCGGGTTACAAAATGACCGCATTTGTCGCGTCTGTGCACCGGGGAATACCTAGGATCTTCGTGAGAGGGATAATATCCGCGGGTATTGCGCTACGTATCACTATAAGAAAAAGTGTCTTTTTAAAAAAAGTGTTTACGTGTCGCCCTACAAGCTCGGACTATAACTCTCAAAAATATTGCATACAACAACTCCACAACTACTGTTGTGATGAATATAACGGAAATCAACTAAATGTCTTCTGATATTCAAATTTCCTATATTAGATTTGTAAATTTTAATTGACATAAGACTGTTTTTAAGTATTTCATTGTGTAAAAAAAAGTTGATTTTTCATTTCTGTTTTCCACAGAAAACTTCAATCATGGATTTGAAAATTATACTACCCGCCGTTTTCTTAATTATAATGGTTCTAACATTTTCTAAAGCAAGTCCACCTGCGGTAAGTAAAATCATCCAATTTTAATGTAAAATTGTATAATATCATCGCTTAGTGACACTCACTTCGCTAAATTTCTTAAAGTTATTTTTTTATATATGATTTATTATATATTTAAAAAAATATTATCATAACATATAGTTCGTAAAATTTTAATTTAATTTTTTATTTTATTATATAAGTATTTTTTCTTTTTTTTCTGTACTAACAATTTTACACAGTAAACACGAATTCATCTTAAAAGGTGTCTTATTACCATCTTTTAAGATGAAAGTGTTTACTGGGATTATTATAAATATACAAATAATGAATTTAAGTCATCAAAAAATTTTTATGCATAGTATTTAAAATTTTGTAAACTAAACATATAGTTCAACAAGTTTTGGTAAACACGAATATAAATCTTCGTTTTTCAACAATATTTCAATTACTTCAATAATACATTACTTATTTTTAATGATTCTCCTCGATGTAAATGTATTCAAGAATGATATGATAACGTGAAAATAGTTTTTTATACTTTCCAAACTTTACTTTTTAACTTTTGACTTTTGATAACTGCAAGAACCCCGGTAAATTCGCATGTCTTCGCCTGTAATTGGAAACTGACCAAATTTATCAAAACCAGGGCCACTTTTCATACTTTTTCTGAAATTTGTTCTTTCTTCGGGTACGTACTTTTTGTACGTTTTCCAACGCCAAAATCTGTATAAAATTATAACATGTTTGTAAGATAATATAGTACTATAGATAAACAAAAAAACATAAAAATAAGGCATACTTTTCTTCGATACGAGGAACAACCTCATCTTTAGAAGACGGTAATTCATCCAAAAACGTTTTCCATTGTATATACACATTTTTGTTATTCAGCGAATAGCTCCGTCTTCTATCATACTCCAATTTTTTGATAAAGTTTAAACTTAAAATATCCGAGTCCATTTCTTTAATCTTGGGAAAGTAGTTTTGTATGACTGGCTTTTTAAAGTCCTCATTAACTAGATAGTTTATTATGATTTTCAACCATCAGTCTTATTTAATAGGGGGGGCGCCTATCGCTTTACTTTTTTTACATATGAGGCATGACCGCTACTATTCAGAAGAACCATTATATCTTCGACATTGTAAAAACTGTTACATCCCAAATACTAATAGGTATATTAATTATATTTTGACAAAAACTGTTACGAATTAATGAAAAATTATTTGTTTTCTATAATGTCCAAAAATTGACTATTTTGATTGTATTTAAGCATTTTTCATCGTTCTTTTAAATTTAACTTACTAGAAATTGTTCACGCAAAAATGTTTACGATCGCGAAAGAGATTTATTGAAATCTACAAAATTTGTATGCAATATTTGTATGTAAAATCAAATCCTATTAAACGATAAACGAAAATCGACTATTTGAGGTGTATTTTCACGTTACAAACATTTTTGCATAAAATAAAATTATTTTAGGTAGATTTCGAAGGTAAAAATCGTTTTTATAGGTTTAACTCGTCAGAAATTGATTGTACGAAAAATGTTAAATAGGAAAAAGTTTTTTTAATATTATCTATAACTTATATATTTTTCGACACTCCGTGCGGAATAAATTTTATAGGATGGCGTGATCTAGTCCGCACTTAGGTCACGCCTACCCGTGACTTAAGTAGTCCATTATTTCACGGCGTTTATCGCACTCACTACGCTCGCGCGCTAACCTCGCCGTGCAAAAATGGACTGCTTATGGCACGCAAATAAAATGAAATATTTTATTATCAAAAATTTAGTTATTGCTCATTCTTTTGCAGTATACCGCAATTTTTTGAGCGTACACGCAGAAAAATAAGGTTTATTGTAGAAAGGTATTGTAGTAAAAAAAATCTACACCTCTTGAAATACTTTTAGAATTTTTCTTGTTGTTTTCAATAAAAAAAATTGTTTTGTTGGTTTTATAAAAAGATAAAAACATTTTATTTTATTGAATTTTCTGCTTAATAATTTACCTGTATTTTCATCTTCGATTTGCATAGTACTTGTCTTGTGTGGTAATGGCTTTATCTAACTGCGGAGTGCAGCAATGACTTAAGCCACGAATTGGCATATAGTACTTCTAGTTTACTAATTACTTTTATTGGTTATAACTTCTTTTGTTTATCTTTTGTTATTATATTAACTGTATTATAATCGAAATAGCAAAAATGGATAAGAATATAACAATAATAATACTAAAATACAAATGAAAATATCACATTGTAGAAAACTAATGGTTTAAACATTTTTTATATCAAACATAGAAATTACAAACTTTAATACAACATTATTGTGTATTTACATTCGCTTTTTAAAATATAATAAATTACTACTTTTTACAGCAAAAACATAGTTTTTTTGGCAAACATTTACTTTTATATAAATGAGATTATAACATTTAGAAGCTGCCTGATAATAATATAATTTTTATTATAAAAGTCCATACAAATGCAACTAATATTTTATTAACAAAAATGAATGTGTAGCTTTGTAACAACTGACATTGTAACCCGCTAAAAATGTTTAACATGTAAAAATAAACAAAAAAAAATATGAATGATTAAAGTTATTTTTACAAAACTTACGATTTCGTAAGCATTCATTTTAGCTAAATAATTTATATATATTAGAATATGCTACTGTCAAAATATACAGATTTTTATGTACAGATACGAAACTCTTAAATTATATAGAGCTGTTACTTATACAAAAAAAAAAATATTCCTTTAAATGGGAATTAAGTAATAACAAAAACATCTCTTACGTTATTATTTGACTAGCAATTATCTGCTGTTTACTAAAATTTTGAATCGATTGAAATAATTACGTTTAGTTTAAATATTACTTTTTTCCCCACTTGTACAAAATAAAGTTATGTTTTATATTATTCTGAAGTTCTCGGGGTGGAATACTTCTTTCCTTAATAAAATTGGAAAAAAGATGATGGACGTGTTACTACTAGCTGTAATAAATATTCGCTCAAAATATTTTACAAATTTAAATAATTTTATAAAACACAAGACTTTCTAGTAAAATAAATTTTGATTTTTATATACTTGCAGGTGAATAAATATATATTGTTTGATACATTATTCACTGCTTAAACTAATAAATGTAAATATATTTATTAGATGAAAACTCAAATTCTATTTTAATTAAGTCTATTGAAATAAACTTTTTATGGCACGCTTTCATTAAATTAAATGAAGATAAAAATAATATTGAGGACGCATATCCTACACGTTATTATCTATCTTGTAATTACAAAAAATACATATTTTACATAATTAATAGTGATGACAGAAATTTTTTTTAATTGTTCTACAACAATTATTCAATTGAGATTTACTTCAAAATGCTATTGAAAGGTAATTAATTGTTTATAATATAAGCGTGTCAATATATTATAAACAGCGAATTCATTAATAATACTGTACTGCAATAACGGCAGTTTATAGGACTTCTGATGTAATTTCTTTCTTACATTTTTCACTAGTTCCTTCGCTTAAATACGCTTGTATTTACCATTAATAACTTATTATCCAGACATCACCTTTTCATTAAAGTATATACATGTTGGTCTTCGGCTTTTTGTTTTTAACTATTTCTTGATTTTCTGACAATGGTCGCTTCCGATTATCGATGAAAATTGTTTCTGAAAAATAGAAGATGTACAAAAAGTTAGTGATCGCTCTGATTAATAATAATTTTAAATAAAAGAAACGAATCAATAATGAAATATAAAATTATATTAAATACATCGAGACGTAGAATAGAATATTGTCTGTGTAAAAAATGAATGTAACAAAGAATTATATACTAATTTACTAACGTATATCATTGCTGCAGTTATCGGTAGATGAAGCCACCGAGTCTCGAGATTCTTCATCGTGACAGACGACCGTCTTCTTCTTACTCTTGGTGGTGGTGACCTTCGTTGGCACCACTCGCTTTTTTCTCACCGCTTTGTCCCTCACCTCAAGAAGGATATCGAAGTCGGTGGGCACGAGGGAGTGGTACATGCCGTCGCGAAAGATCGAGCACTCGAGTTCGGCACGGCTAAATTTCTTACGCCTTTTCTTTTTGCCGACGACCTCGATGTGTTCAACAGGCGAGCGCTCGACACAGTCATAGTCGCCCCATTGTCGGTGCGCGGTCTGCTGTCGTTGCTGCTGCTGCTGTTGCGGATGATGCTCATCGTCATCGTCATCATCTTCCTCTGTTTCCTCGAGTACGAGTTCAAGAACCTGGCTACCGCTACTTGTCGAGACATTGCGAGACCTGTCGGTATTGGCGATGCTCTGGATCGCTCTCGCCAGTTCTGCCTTGGTCAATGAATTCTGCTGCTCGATTTGCCCCGTCGTACTGGGTGTGATGCTCTTTTCCAGAGTTGCATTGAGCTTCGCGTGTTCTAAAGCGGTGATGCTTTCGACAGCTTTCGCGACTTCCTCATCAGTGTTTGTCATCTTAATCCGTTGCAGTAGGGTTGCTCGGTCACTTTCCTTCTTGACCTCCATCGCTGCCATCTGTATATTCAACGGCAAGGCTTTCATTAGCTGCGAAATCGGTTTTGCGACAGTTTTGGGCAGCACGCGCTCCACAGTATCAATCGTCGGTTTCAATTTGTTCTGCTGACGCTCCAGTTCTTCGCGTTCTTTACGAATCATCATCTCGGAAATTTTAGCATTCAAATTCGTAGGGTTCTCTGTTATAGGTTTCGAGACACTAGGGGTGTCGAAAATGTCTACCTCGGCATTCTCATCCTTCGCGGGAGTCTCTTGTATAGTCTCCGCGATCTCTTTATCAGTCTTATTTAATTTGAAAACTTTAGTTGGCGAAACTTCACCTTCTGTCTTAATTATATTCTCGATTTTCACATTTTGTGCAGTTAGACCTGAAAGTATAATTTTTCAAAACAATCCGTTCCAAACTAATAAAATCAATTAGTTTATCATAAAACTGTACTTTTACGTACCCGTTGAATTCAGTTCACTAGCCGTTGCCGTGGTAGAAGGAGAAGAACATTCCCCGCAAGAGCATTCCCCGCAAGAGGATGCTGAGGATGAAGAATCGGCCGACTCGTCGTCGCTCTCATTGTTCGAAACATTCTCTTGGTCTCTGTAAGACATTAACTTCGTAACATCTTCATTGGCGTTTTCGGTGTTCGACTGAGACTTTGTCTTTGCGTCCTTTGGCAGATTCTCCTTGATAACTTCAAATTGTGTGATCTCGGATTTCTTAAAGACCTCGAAAGTGATGGGCACCGGATGGTAGTAAGATGTGGTCTCACGCTTTTAAAAAGAATCATATAAAAAGTCAACAATTAACGATGTAAAATAAAATAAAATTTGAAAAGTTAACAATCGATTTTGGATCTACTTTATTGATCGATTAATGACATCTACGAATTATGATGCCAATCCTCAAACTTTAAAAAGCATCTTTTTTAATATTTCATGATTGCCATCACTGTTGAAAAACCGTTATATTCCCACCTGATTGTCAATCGGCTTCTTCTCCTCAACCATCTTCGGTGGTGTGAATACAATGGTAGGGGTGCTGGGACAGTCGGATGGCGTGTGTGCCACGAGGCCAGGTATCGTACGTGAGTCCTCATTGAGCTTCGACAAGGGAGGCGGAGCTAACAAACTAACACTGCTCGAAGGGCTCAGAATGAGAGGCGTCGGTGGTTGACGCAACGTGCCGTCCGCCTTGCGCGGCGTGAAACCTTTGAACGGTGAGCACTTGGGTGTGCGCTTGATGTTCCTGTCGAGAGTCTTCAGCCGAGCGTACTTCTTCTCCACGACGCGGCCACACTCGACCTTGTTTACACGATCATAGATGACCTCTTGTGGTGAGGATTTGGAATCGGAAGGTGGACTTATTAGTTGACTTAGTTGCTTTTCGAGGGTGTCGCATTCGGCCGTGGGTTTCGTGGTTGATACGATATCCAGTTGCGACTGGAAAAGAGATAGGACAGTGAGTAGAACTCGGTAAAGTAGTGTGATATGTTATAAGATACTGTAGATGTAAAGGAGATAAGATAAATAGAAGAAAATTTGATGAGTTTAATTTACTAGTCACATTAAATAACTTACCACCACTGTGCTTTCCTGTACTTTCGAATTATTTTCAGGAAAATATTTAATCTTTAAATCACAAGCTATAGTTTCAAAAACGACCGACATACTCTCTTCATCTTGCTGCATTTTTACCAAAATTTCGCTTTTCTGTTTAGCAGAATAGCTAATAACAGTTTCGTTCTTACTAAGTTTACTCAGATTTTGCATTTCTTCAGATGCCAATTTTACAACGTCATCTTCATTGGCAATGTCGTTTATGCTGTCTGATAGCATTTCTTCAAGTGGATCTCTAATAGCTTTTTCATCACGGTTTTCTGAATTTTCCGATTTTACTTTTGTTTCTTCAGTTTTTTCATGTTCTGTAGCTTTCGAGCTCTCTGATTCATTATTCTTTGCCGATATATTTGATAAAGTATGTTTTGAAATATCTTGGCTCATTGATTTTATCTCGCTCTTTTTCTTTTCCTTATCAGAATCGTGTGACTTGACTATTTCAGGCATAGAACTTTTTGATTCTTTCTGTTTTTCAGATTTTGAACTTTTCAATTCTTTCTGTTTTTCAGATTTTGAACTTTTCGATTCTTTCTTCTTCTCAGATTTACTAGATGAAACACGTTCTGAACTTGATTTTCCATCTTTCTTCCTATCTCTGTCAGAATCCTTACTTTTGTTGCTCTTTTTAGATTTTTTAGATGAAGATTTTCTTGGATTTTTGGTACCATCTTTCTCTTTCTCCTCAATTCTATCTTCGTTTTCTTTGCTTTCATCCTTCTTTTTCTCCTCAACGCTATCTTTTCTTTCTTTGTCTTTACCTGATTTTTTACTCTTCTTCCATTTTCTAGGACTAGATTTGTTATCGCTCTTCTTGACTTTTTTAGGCGTTGACTCACTTTTTCTTGACTTTTTCGATTGATCTTTTTCTTTTGATTTTGCTGTGTATTTTCGTTTTACTGGCCTACTTACTTCTTGTGCTTCACTCAAGTACTTTCTCAGATCGCTATCCCAACTCTTCTTTTCAGTAATTATTTGGTTTACCTCACCCGTTTTACTGTTGCTATCCTGCTTTTCAAAATCTTTCTCACTGATCGGGTATATTTTTGCTTTTTCATTATCTTTAGGTTTATTTATATTGTTGTTTTTAATATTAACCGAATTTGTAGTACCTACAATTATTTAGAATGGGTATAAAAACAAATTTAGAGCATTTTTAAAATTAAAAATATTTTACCTGACGAGACATGTTGTGTTATATTGCAAGTTGCCTTTTGATCAATAAGTTCTGAATTTGTAAAGGGTGGTGATTGAAATAAAGATGATTTGCAAGCATCCTTTAAATTTTTCATAATCGCTTCATGGTCTAGATTATCTGAATTTTTCAGTTTACCTTCTGATTGAGATTTAGTTGTAGCTGCATCAAAATCAATTGCACGCACGTGACGATTTGGTTTTTTCGGTGTAGAGAGACTTAGACGATTATTCTTTGAACGGTCTTCAAGCAAAGCATTCGGAGTATTTTTCGTAAGAATATCGCTATTACTTTAAAAAAAATGTTTATAAGTTTTGCAAGGAAAATTTACTGAAATATTACGACTTAGCAAATTATTAGTTTACTTACCAAACTTTAGTTATTGAAGTGATTTTTATTTCTTCATTATTCTCATCAATTTTATTACTAGGTTTAAGAGCTTCTACATTGGATACCGTTGGTATCACTTCTTTTTTAGTCTGTTCATTTATGGCATCAGGTTCATCCGCCTTTTTAAGTACTTTTATAAATGGAGAAAGACCAGTACCAGTAAAAGTTAATGAATCTTCTACTTCAATTTCTGGTACCGTCATAGTAGCTGGTATTGTACTTATATTATCGTCTATGCCATACAACATAAGTGAATCTACATTGAAATACTTGTTGTATTCGTTATTTTTCAACAGTTGTGATAAATTTTCCGATTTTTCATTTGACTTTTGAGAAATTTGGGTATCAAGTAAAATATTTGTTGCATCTGAACTTCTTTGTAGTCCTGGTGTTTTATTTTTGGTTACAAGATATTTTGTAAATATTGGAGCTGTATTCACTAAAGAACTATTACGTGATGGAAGTACGATTTCAGGTGTATGCAAAGTTTGATCTAAAATAAAAATATTTGTTAATTTTTACTGAAAGGAAAAAGGAAAAAAAGATAAAAATAAAAAATGTTCAACCTTTAAGTGCATTCGTTGTTGAGTAGCTTATAGTTGTTGCCTTTTCTTCAACTGCGCTTTTATCTAAAATATTTAGTAATAATATTAGTTAAATTTTTATTCAATATTTTTTATCTGATTAAACTAGCCAAATGTAAGGTACATGCCTAATGCAATAATAGGAGATAAAAGAGTTCCTGAAGTTGTTTTACAATCAGTGTAAATACCTGCAAAACAAATGTAATGATATAACATATAAAAATTACATGAATGAATATGTATTTTATTATAATTAAATATAGAGCTAGAGGAGCCGCGCCCGCCTACGCGTTATCGTGCGCCAACTCCTCCGCTGTCTATATAAAAACTTCATTTTTACATATAAAGCAAGACCGCTACTATTCAGGAGAACCTTATATCTTCGACATTTCAAAAAATGTTAGATTTTAAATACTATAATATCTCAAAACTGTAACACCTTCGTGAAAAATTATTTGCTTTCTATAATGGTAAAAAATTGACTATTTTGATTGTATTTAAGCACTTTAATTAATCTTAAAAATCTGCATTTTAGAATTTTTATTAACTCTAACGTTTTTTTTTAGATAAGTAGATTCGGTTTTATAGAACTGTCCGGTACTTATAATTAGACAAGTATCAGATACAAAATTCGTTATGATCCGTCAAAATTTCGGAGATAAACGAGAAACTTGAGTACATACCGACGTATAGACATACATACATCCCAGAAATCGCTTAAAACGCCCTCATTGTGGGTAGATAATAGTTTTTATATATTAAATTTTTAGTTTTCGAAGTCCAACAATTTTCGCTCTGGTAAAATTATAAGGCTCTGCCGCGGTCGTGTCTAAAAATTACAGTACCTTCTTTATGACAAATAACATTTGTCGTAACTAAATCTTCAGTAGGAAACCAATCACATGTATCAAAATTGGGTATTTCATTTTTAAGAGGAGTTGATGTTATTGTGTTATTCTGATTGAAAAAATGATCTATTTTGTGTTCTGATTTTTGTTGTAGAATTGGTGATTCCAGGGTATTTAATAAAGTTTTTGAATTTTCTGACTTTCGTTCATGACCCATTGGAACTTTAAATTGTTCTTTGGGAACATTTTTCATTTTGACTATTTTTGAATTGACAGAATCACTAGGATTTCTTGCTGTGTCATTTTGTTCAGCCATTACTGGATCAATAACATTTTCATTTTCCATGTGCTTTGTAGATGAAGCCTTATTATTATTTTCCACTTGCATAACTTCAAGGACATCCTTATTATTTCCTGGTGATACAGTTATTACTTCAGCATGATTCCTAGAAGTTTGACATTTTGAATGAACATTTATTTCTTTTTGCAAATTATCTTCACTGCTAAAAAAAAAACAAAAAAAAATGATATCAATGTTCTACATACTAATTAATATATTAATGATTTGCTTATTTTCTTACATTGAAATATTTATATCTCCTTCATCTTCTGTGCTTGAAACTTCTTCACTAGGTAAAAAATTTTCATTTAATATGTTAAAAAAATCTGGATCACTTTCAGTTTTATTTAATGCTAATTGAACAGCTTTATCAAATGCTAATAAAAATGATGAACTAGGTAGTACTTGGGTCCCCTCAAAAGGTTTCTCATAAAAATTAGATTTTATTGGATCCAAAATTTTGTTAATATTCTCAGCTATTTTTTCATGTATTTCTGTTCTATTAATCATTCCTTCTGTTACATTCTAAAATAAACAAATAGAAATACTATTTTTTTGGGAAGCAACTTAACAATTTGATACATAAAATATTACAAAATATTTCATTTATAAAGTCCTAATAACTAAAAATAATATACTTACACTTACAAGTTTAATGCACTCATCAGCTGATGATGGTTCTGAACAAGGAGATCCAATGTCAGAAGTTTGTACTTCAGTACTCTTGTAACTTTTTAATGGTTTTTCTTTATCAGTCATAACAATTTTATCTAACACATTGCCTAATGCTAATTCAGTAGTTTGTACTTCAGAGTTTTTATATGTCTCTAAATTGGTCTCTGCAGTGGGAATGAAAATATCTTTATTCAAGCCATTTATCCTTTGTTTAAGTAAACTTTCATCTTCTTTTTGTACTTTTTGTAAATTAAAATTTGTATTGACTTCATTTTGTAGATCACTATCTGTTTTTAGAACTACCCTTGATTTTTTTGGGGATTTTATTTTATGTGCTTGAGAATTTTTGATTTCCAAATTATTAGTGTATCCTGGTAAATTTTTTAAAGGTGTAGCTTCCAATTCTCTATTTCTAGGAACTAAACATAGAAAAATATTATGAAATACATAAAAATAAAATTAAAATTACAGTAAAATTAAATTTTTATTATAATAGTACAATAAAAAAAAGTTACCCTGATTCTGGTTAGTTTGGATCTGCGATTTATGTTCTTCATTATAAATATTTGCTGATGATTTTAATTTGACATCATCTTTAACTAAGTAATTCCTTTTGTGAAATTTCCCAGAGGATTCAGTTGGATTAATGGGTGGATCCTGTAAAATTTTTGTAACATATTTTGTATTTAATATTTTATGCAATTAAGATATGTTTTTTAAAATTCATTTCAAATACCTGTGAAGATATATTGGTATGGACATTTTGTTGACCTTTAGATTTATATTCTTCTAAAAGAATTTTAATTTGACCTATTATGTCGCCACAATGTTTCAGTTTATCTGAATTATCAAATTTTCCAACTTTTTCTTGTACTACGGACAAAAATTTCTATTATATATGAAATTTTCATTATTATACTACATTCAATTATACAATGAAACTACATACAGATAGAACTCAGGAGACAAAACTTTTCCAAAATATCTAATAGAGCATATCCACAAACTCGAGTTGTAAAATGTTTGCCATGTGACAAAACAACACGGCATTCTTCTAAATTTGCAGATTCATTGAGAAACAATTTTGCTGTTTCTATACATCTCTCATCAATAAGGTAACCTGTGTATTGTAAAAAAAAAAAAAAAAACAAATTGTTTTAGTTGAAATTTATTACAAGTTAAGCAATCTAGGACTAAAAAATGAAAAACTTTGTGATGTAGGGGAAAATGATTTTCCCCTACATCACAAATAACATTCCAATTAAGGTTTAATACCTAGAGCGAAAAGTATGTAATGAAAAAAAAAAACATCGTTTTCCAAGTAGCCCTTAACCACATAAATTTTTTCGAAGAAATCCACAAATAAAACTGAAACTAAAATCGAAACGAAGCCCCGAAATGTCATGGGCAAGTATAAAACTCCTACCGCGGAGGATGAAAGCCATTCTTGGCGCGCTTGCGCAGGTTAATAATGTTAGCATCATTGCCCTTCTTTCGTTCCCTTGCGCACTCACCGTAGATGAGTCGGGCAACCTCCGAGGGCAGAAGCGCCTCCAGTGCCATGGTTTCACCTCGTCGCTAATGGTCCTGAGCCATGATCACACACGCACCTTCCCCTCGAGCACTTTATTCCTCGTACCCGCGTCTAGCGACACACGATAACAACAAACGCGCGCGGACGAGCAAAGTACATAGACGCCGGCGGGTAGGTACATCCAAACTCCAAACTCAAAGTCCAAACTGACTGCCAAATGCACACACACAGTGCACGCGGCGGCGCTGCGGCAGGTTTTTCGCGGGTTATTTTTACGGCGCGCTGATTGGCCGGCGAACAGCTGTTGCGCGCTGCGCGCGCTGCACTGATTACACGTGGGGGACTGGGGGAGCGGGGGAAAGTACGTTGACTTTTATATCACGATGATGAGGCTTGATGGGTTGGGCTCTGTGTCCATTCCGTTGTTGTGCACTTATTTTGCCAAGTTTATGAATTATTTTAATGTGATGAATTTTTGACGATAGATTGTTTTATTTTGAATTTGGTATACATCTTTGTAGGTTTAAGTTCGATGTCTTCGGAGAAGTACAAGCTGTGATAGTGTAATGTTTTTTTATTTTTTTTTTTTTTTTTTTTTTTAATATTAGTAATTATATATTTTGTAATTTATTAGAAGCAGTAATTATTTTTTTTAAAGTCGTAAAAAAAAAGGATAATTTATAACTGTATAAACAGTATATAAGATTTATTGCTTTAGTCTTGCTAGATCATTTCTATCACGTGAGATTAAGCATACTTTTGTGAAGTATAAAAAAAAAATCATTTTATCTACACAATCAATAAATCTTTTTTTAACGTTTTATTTATTTCAGTATTGATAATTAATAAAACATCTCATTAAAATTACTTAATCTTCATTTCTACTCATTAAATAACATTGAACACAGTGAATAACAATACTTATTTTTTTAGACACATATAAGGATTCTAATGGCAACCTCTTTAATAGGTATATTGTTAATCTGAAGCTAATGGTCTTGCCTGCCCAGTGTTCATTTTTTGTCCTTTTTCCCATCTTTCCACGACCACTTTGGGCAGCAACTCCAATATTAGCTTCACATTAACAAAATATTTATTTTGTTCTTGTTATCTATTATCTAATAACAATATTAATTGAATAATTGACAAATTCTATTATGTTAATTTTTTGTTTTAAAATATTCAATTGTTTATTTTATTCTTATAAGGAAATTACACAGTCAAAATTTGAAAGTAAAATTTTTAAGTAAATTTAAGTAAGTCCATAATAATGCAATTTATAAAATATTTGTTATTTTTCTTCATATTATGCCAAGTGAGAAGTAAAATTAATTTTCTTATAAATTATAATTATTAAAAATTAGAATTATATTAAAAAACATAATTTTAATATACAAATCTTAGATACATTTAGGACTTTACAATTTTTTTCAAATCATTGAAAAGCTTCTAATAATTAATAATATTTTCAGATTATAAATTTGAACGAAATACCACAAAACATGTCAAAAACATTTTTTTACTTTGCATACGGAAGCAACATGCTAACAAAAAGAATTCATATTAATAATCCTACTGCAGTACAAAAGTATATAGGCAAACTCAAGGTAAACATTTTAACAAATTTAGTTATTTATTAAAGGAGATTAATTTATAGTAAATATCTTTTAATTATTTGTCAGTTTATTATTTTATCAGAATATTTGCTATTAGAAGAATTTAACATTTTTATCTTTGTTCCAAACAGGATCATCGACTTGATTTTATTAAATATTCACCAGATTGGCATGGATGTGCTTCCACTATTGTTCCTGATGTTGGGTCTGAAACTTGGGGAGTTGTTTGGGAGATTGATATGAAAGATATGCCTCATTTAGATGATCAAGAGGGAGTAAATGTTAATTGGTATTTTGCTAAAAATATAACTGTCAATACTTCAGTAGAGAAAAATATAGAATGCAGAGTTTATCAGCAATGCAAATTACCAGACGAGTATGTTGAACCAAGCCTTCTGCCACCTGAAAGACAACCATCTTTTGTTTATTTGTGAGTAAAAATTGAATATTGGTTTATTAATTTAATTAAATTTATTTTATGGTGATTCCAAAATTTGTCTATGTAGTCATAATTTTGAATAAATTTACCTAAAACATTTTTTTTATTGTGTAAAGTTTTGTTTTATAAGTATGCTATTTAAAATAAAGTAAAGGTCATGATTTCAGGGATACAATGATAAGGGGAGCAAAGGAATTTAACATTTCAAGCAATTACATAAAATTCCTTGAATCTTTTCGCCATAATGGATATACTGGGGAAGTAGAAATAGTGAGTATTATATATTAAAGAATATTTGTTTAATATTATTTTGCTAAGCTCTTCAAATTATTTAAAGAAATTACGTATATTAAATTCTTAAAATAAACCTCTGTAATAATTAATATCTCATTGCAGGCTGGAATCTATAACTGAAGATTTAGCTATACCTTGCATGGAATTTCTGCTATTATTGAACAGTACAAATTGTAAAGAAATTTTATTCTTTGAAAGTTTATTTATACAAAACTGAGAATATAACAGAATTATATATAAAAAAAAATTTACCAATGTGATATCAATAATTCCAGTATATAAAATTTTTTTATTTCTAAATAAAATATATATTTTAAATCTAGAACATTCGGTGTGATCATTTTTTATCTATACAGAATACCGCTTTAGAAGTCTTTGAAAAATTCACATTAAAATTTAATTTGAATTATAATGTTACTTCCATACTGGTTACTAATTTAATACTGATCACTAAACCTATAATCTATAAAGTTTTATTCATTGCCATGTATAAAGATAATAAAGAATAAAAACTATTTACTTAAAATTTTTTTAATATTTCATTTGAAAAACTAGAACATAACGTCCCTGAAAACTAATACAGTGATAATTTAAAATTATAGTTATAAATATGCCGAGTGCATGGATACGGCTATAAATATAAATAATCGAAAGTCTTATTGAGAATAGATGAATCTTATCATTATTTATGAAATAAAGTATAGTTGATGCAAGCTAAAATGTTTGTTACCATTGTATGTTTTGTTAAATCATACTTTTTCAAAATAAACTATTACAGTAAAATTGATTGTATAATATAATAGTAAGAAGTATCTTATATCATCAACATTGTTTATTCTTGTAATATTACTGAAGCATGTACGTATATAACGAAAATGTATGAAAAAAAAAATTAAGTATCTTTTGATTATGTTAATAAGCTTTTCTGGATTAAATCAGTATTTTCGATTAAAAGAATATCATCTAATAAATTATATATAGTTCAAAAAAAACAAATATTTTAAGACATGCCACAAACATTTTTCTACTCTGGTTATATGGCAGTAACGTGTTTTCGGAAAGTATTCTTTACAACAATTCTTCAACAGTTCGAAAATGTATCGGAAAATTAAAGATGCAGTGCCTCCGAACAAACTTCGAATTCAATATTGATATTTTGATACTTCAAATATAATCACCAAATTGATTTTAATCGGTTCACAAACGGTGAAAGGTTGCACGGTAAATCGATAAAAGTAGCGAAGTAGCTTTGGACAATCAAGATGGATTAAATGATAAAATTTCTCGAAAAAGGTAATTACTGAAACTGATACTGAAGAGAATTTAGAGTGTAAAGATTATCAAGCTTACCAGTTACGAAAAAAATATTTCGAACTAGTTTAACTTTTATGGCCGTGGGTACTGGGACGCCGATATGCCACTACTCATGCTTAATATCAAACTGGATTCTTTACCGCCTGAAAGGCAACCTTCTCTTGTCTATCTGTAAAAGTTGTAATTATTTTATCAGTATAAAGGATGATTCCATTCAAATTCATGCAGGCCGAAACAGATCGAATTTTTCTTTCGCCTGAAAACTATTAGAATATAATTGTACTTTGTCAAATTTCAACCTTTTGAGATGATTTTTTTAAATTCGAGAAATTTTATCCAGTTTTAAGAAAAATTTAAACATTGATGATCAATATCTATCTTATCGAGTGATTTACAAAAAACTAAAAAATGATAATTTTCTCAAAAACTAGAATTTATTTTTCTCTAAAAATTTCTTGTTTTCATACATAAAAAAAATAATTTTTCAATAGGTGAGAATATGCTATTTTTCGTTTATTTTTTAAATGAATTTTTTAAGTTTTAATCTTTTTTTTACGACTTTTTTCTACCTATTCACTGTCCCATTCGCTAATATATTAATAGTATACACGAAAAACTTTGAATCAGCCCCCTGTGCGGTCTTTCGATCATTTAAAAACAAATTTATTATATAGTGATTTTAAGTTTAAGAAAGTAGTTAAAACTTAAACAAAAATTCATACCTGTTTTGGTTTTCTACTCTCACTTCAGACTCTTTCTAAGATCTTACTGACATAATATTCATTTTCTTTGAATTTCGCGCCAGCAATGCGCGATAGTTAAATTAATAAATTTTTTTTAAACCATATAAAATTCCTTGCATATAACAAAAACCATCTCAAAAGGCCGAAAATTGACAGTAACAGAAGTTTGAAAATTAAAGTAGATTTTAAATTTTGTAATCTTCATTTTTACGTCAAATATTGATTAAGCCTACGGAGTAAAAAAAATAATTTTTTTTCAAGCAAAGTCCCGAGTATATGGCATATCGACGTCTCAGGGAGAACCACGGCCATTAAAATAATAGTAGCAGTAAAGTCCCGAGATTACATCTGTGACGGGCTGCATGAATTTGGTTGGAATTAGCCAATAACAATTATTTAAATTTTCATTAATTGGAGTACAAGACCATCAACTCTCTGAATACTATGTGAAGATTTTAAAGTCAATCCCTCATTATGAATATAATGGGGAGGATGAAGTTGAGTAAGCAATCGATGTTATTACTTATAATCAAACAAATCATTTATTTACATATGTACAACTTAAAATTATTTAAAAAATTAATTCTCCGACATAAATGAATAAAGCTATTTTTAAACCACTTCCTCTTTCGCTTTTTCAACTATATTTTTCTTAGTACTAATCGATATATTTGCTCCACAGCCTATCTCTGACTGAAAATGAACTCTGGTGATCTTTTTATCCTGAATATGCTTTTGGAATTTGGGCTCTCTCATGACTAATTCCAATACTTCATCTTGATTCATGGTATCCAACTGCCGGCGAGTGATTCGCAATTTTATGAAATCCTTACCATTTACCTATAAAAGGATGCAAAATATAATTACTTTAAAAAATTTACAATCTAATTCATAAATCTAATTATAATTATAATAAATTCGTATAAATCTGGGAGTTTTGCATGCAACGACTTACCCGCACGCGAACCTTCAGTTTGTACTCCATATCGACCTCGGGCCAGGTCTGCTCGAGCACGTCGCGCTCCCAGTCGATCTCGCCGTCATCGGAGAGTCGATGAGGCGCCGAGCAGAATCCCGCCCATAATTCCGAGGCAAAGTGAGGCGCGAGTGGGGCCAGCATGATGATCTGCACGGCGAGGGCGCGCTCGTACTCCCGGCTACGGGCAACACACGAGGGCGACGATTTCCGCAGGCTGTTGGTTAAGCCCTGCATCTTCGAGATGGCGACGCTCAGCTGCTGCGAGCCTGTGATGTTGAATGTGACGCCGTGCACGTAGTAGTTGCGGCTGTCGAACATGTAGTCGTCCTCTTTCAGGAACTTGTCGTCCTTGGGCCGGTTCTCGAGGTCTTCGGGCGTGAGCATGCGACGTGCTTGAATGAATTCACTGATGGATTGCCAGAGGCGTCGTTGCCAGTTTAGGATACCGGGAAAAGCTGGAATACAATATTGGGATGTTTTAGAAACATTTTTTAAATATCTTAAAAAATTAATATTGAATAATGAAATAGAATTAAAAAAAAATTATAGAGAATGCTCTATACGCATGTAATTAATTTATCTCCTTAGGATTTACTTAATAAATTTAAACTGATTAAATAAATAAAATAAATGATTCCAGCATGAAAAAATGACTTTACTTATAATTTATTTAGTACTCAAAAGAAAGATAACTTACTGTCTTGAGACCAATTTCTATGAGAAGTTGGTGCAACGTCACCCAACATTAACAATCTAATGGTATCTGTACTATATTCTGAAAACATTTCCGATGGATCAACGCCGTTATACTTAGATTTCGACATTTTTTCCCATGCTGTAACAACAGGTTGATGACTCGTCTTTTCTACATATCCGTCATCTGTGAGTACAACTTCTGTTGGTCTGATGTATTTGCCCTCTTTTGTGCAGTAAGACTGTCCCATTACCATTCCTTGAACCAATAGTTGCTGAAATGGTTCTCGTGTTGGTACCAATCCCAAATGATGCAAGAAATGATTCACGAATCGGGCATAATAGAGATGCAATACCGCTACGAAATTCGTTTTAATAATTATGTATCAAATTAAATATGATCAATATTTCAAAAACTATTATAATAAAATATTTGGGGCTTACCATGTTCTTTTCCACCTATATATAAATCAACGGGTAAATAACGAAAAGCCTTGTCTTTTGAGAACATTTCTTCTTGATTCTTTGGATCAATATATCTCATAAAATACCATGAACTGTCAACAAATGTATCCATAGTATCAGTTTCTCTAGATGCTGGACCTTTACACTTAGGACATGATGTTTTTAACCAATCTTCAGCATTTTTCAAAGTCAAACTTTGAGTTTCTGCCGATCTTTTTAATGTTGGAAGTACAATAGGGAGTTGATCTCTAGGTACTGGTTGAGGACCACATTTTTCACAATGAATAATTGGAATTGGTGTACCCCAGTATCTTTGTCTGGATATTAACCAGTCTCTCAGTCTTGAACTTACTAAATATCCTCCAATATTTTTTTCTTTCGCTATTTGAAGAATATCAAACCGTTTCTCTTCTAATTCTTGAATTGAATAAACAGGAGGAGCTTCATACTTGATCCCATTGGCTTCGCAAAATGCAATGTCAGCTTCGGATAAAGGAATGCCTAAATAATCATCTCTAGCATCTGGATAAGGTAAGATTTCTGAAAAATAAGTATTTAGTTCAATCCTGGTTATAATGACTAAAGTGAAAATCCATATGCAAATTATGATATTGTAATAGTAATAGGAAAAACAATTCTTAATGTACTTGAAATTGAAAAAAGACGATTTTTTTTAATTCATTACTTTTTACCTTTATCAGTAACATAAATCGGCAGCATTTCATTTGTAAATGGATTCACAACTGTAGCATTTAATTTTCTTATAAAATTTCGAGACCCAGTTTCCTCAACTTTAGCTAGAATATTATTACTGGATACTGCAAGAAACCTTGCATTTTCTATAAATTCAGGATTATCAGTCCATAATGTTACAGATTTTGGATATCCAGCAATATCAGAAATCACTTTGAAATCAAGATTTGTTCCTGTACATTGACCAATCCAGTTTTCTTGTAGTTTTATAATATCTTTCCATTCTTTTAATGTTTGATCTTTCAAGCCATCTAATAAAGATCTGAAAAATATATTAAAAGTTCAATTCTATATCTAATAATTTTTTTCAATATTATCTAATACATACTTAGCAAAGGCTGTTGTCCTAACAAACCATTGCTTGAGTAATTTTTTTTCAACTACAGCACCTGATCGCCAAGATCTATTATTTTCATCAACTTGTTCATCAGCAAGTACAGTTTTATCAACAGGATCCCAATTTACAAATGTTTCTTTCTGATAAAGTAATCCATTTTCATATAATTTTAAGAATAGTTCTTGAGTCCATTTATAATAATCTGGATTACAAGTAGCGAATTCTCTTTCAGTATCAAATGTGCAACCTAATTTAACCAATTGTTCACGCATATTTTCAATATTCTGTTTTGTCCATTCGGCAGGATCAACTTGTCTCTCTATTGCAGCATTTTCAGCTGGCAATCCAAATGCATCCCATCCCATTGGATGAATAACATTTTTGCCTAAAATAATTTCATAAGAACTCATTTTTGTAAATATCAACAAAATATAATCTAAGAAAAAATCTTTTGATCTGATTTCCAAATACTTCATGCAGTAACTTGCTTGCCTTTCATCCTATAAAATCGAGCAACTGAATCACTTATACTGTAAACTCGAACATGTCCCATGTGAAGAGCTCCAGAGGGATATGGAAACATTGATAAAACATAAAATTTCGGTTTGTACTTTAATGAACTGTCAATTTTATGGATTTTATCTTTCCAATATTTTTCAATTTCGTGTTTGTGATCAGTTGTAAGAGCTTCATCCTAATAAATGTTGATTATTGATTGATTTTTTTTATTATAAATATATAATTATAATTAGAAAATAAATTTATCGTTATATTTGATAATTATTTTCGAATCGCAAAAACATAACCTTACCCAAAGTCCTAACCCGGTAGAGGCATGTCGCGAAAAAATACATTTTTGAATGATTTTATTCCTCAAAGGGTATTTAAAAGTGGATAACAAACTATATGTCATTGTTAAACTAGAAAATCACTCAATACATTTAAAAAAGAAAAGATTATTTCTTCATCAATGTTTTGGAAAGTGGCTAGTAAAAGCAGACATCATGCTTGTTTTACTACACTAGTCATGTGACTGTAGGTACTAAACTACTAACATTAAATATTTTTGTTCAGAAGTTACAAATCTTTTTGCATAAAATTATACTCACGAATTGATATAATAGTCATTTAAACAATTTCTTAATGCATAGTTATTTTATATACAAATACATTAGTTTAAAAAAACCTTTTTATTTCGTTGACCATAATAATTAAATAAATAAATAAAAAAAATTAAAATTATATAGCATCAAATTCTTTCAATTAAGATCACATGTTAGAAATGCAACTTAACAAATTTTAATCAAAAAAAGTCTTAAATAATAACTTATCTTTATTAATAACAAATACTTAGTAGCAATAGTAACTATTAAACGAAGCTTTCATAAAAATATTTATTTAAACATAAAAAAAAGAAAACACGAATAGTATTTTGACTTAATCCTTCTTACTCAATACTATAGATTATCAACAAATACTACTATTTAATAGTGGATTGTATTTAAAGAAGCCCCTCCATTTTAGTCCATTCAAAAAAAGAGAGGGATGAGTCACGTAGTAGGACCAGTCAGCCGCCTTCCGCACTTGTTCAGCACACGGCGAACGCTCTTTTTCCGGTTCGCAAGGCTAAGAGAAGCTGGTAAGGAGGATTTTCTAAAATCGGATCCTTAATAATCACGGTCATCGCGATGGTTTTTCCGCCGAATTAACGTGATAACGTTATTCGGTGGACTTGCTTTCCCGACGCAACCGTATTTTTGGAAATTTATCGAAAATATTGTCTTTGTCGGGTACTCGAAGTGACGTGCCTCTCATAGGTTATAATAACATATTTACGTTTTGTTGAGAGGAGAATTAATCAGTTTATTTCGGTTTATTTACATTGATTATTTCGGTTTATTTATATTGATACGTAAAATCGATTCGTTGGTGCGTTTTTGTTCGGGATCACAAAGTGCAATTTATTGGAAAAAGAGTTTTGACAGTGCACGGAGGATAGGCAGTGTGATCTAACCTATAAACATAGTTATTGATAAAGTTTTGTATTTCTTTTTTGTGACAGCTCAAAAATGGGTAAGCGGAATAATATGATCCCTAATGGGCACTTCCACAAAGACTGGCAGCGCTTTGTGAAGACCTGGTTCAACCAGCCTGCCCGCAAATTCCGCAGAAGGACGAACCGTGTCAAGAAGGCCCGCGCTATTGCCCCAAGGTATGTTGTTTAATTACCTATAACACTGTAATCACTTTCTGTATCTTCTGTAATTTAAAATTACGATTTGAAAAAAATATTACAACTTATTGACATTCACTTAACATTTTAGACCCGTCAACCTCCTGAGGCCAGTCGTACACTGCCCCACATTCCGCTACCATGCTAAAGTTAGGGCAGGCAAAGGATTCACCCTTGCTGAAATCAAAGCCAGTGGACTGAACAAGAAATTCGCCAGAACCATTGGTATTGCTGTTGACCCCAGGAGGCGCAACAAGTCTGTTGAATCTCTGCAGCAAAACACTCAGAGGCTCAAGGAGTACAAAGCCAAATTGATTCTCTTCCCATTGAATGAGAAGAAGGTAAGATTATGTTTATTTTACTCATTAAACTAAAACCTTTAATAATTGCTCCAAAATTTTCTCTATTGTAAAATAGACTTTCAAAACTAACTAATAATATTAAAAAGGAAATGTGTTCTAATGGTTTTCAAAATAATAAAAATTTAGTATATTGGTAAATTATTTATTAATATATTGCATACAACCATATTATAGTTAAGTGTTAAATAAATAATTTTACCTAATATTATTTAAATACTATTAAATCACTTATAAATAACACATATTAATATACATACAATAATTAATATTTAATAAATTATATAACTAATAGTTTATATGATATTTTCAATAATTTTTGTATATTTTTCATTGACTATGAAATTTATTGATGCCTAGATTCTTTTTTATGGATTTCAATAGTTGTTTATTTAGTATACTATCATCGACACAAGTTAAATTCATAACATGTGTAAATTAACTTTTTGATGTTTATTGGAATATTTTATTTGATTTTATGATATAAAATCTTCAATTTTTAAAAAAAATACATTTTTTACAAGAATGAAAGCCAAATTAATAGAATATCATAGAGTTAAATTAAAAATTGCAAGATGTCCATTATTATTCAATGAAAGAGGTTTATTTACTGCCATAGAGATCACATGTAAAACTGAGCTGAGAATCACCCATACAAAATAGTCCATATATGAAAAAATCTTATTTTACTAAGTAGTAGTTAATTCTTACTTCTAAGAATAATTTTTAATATAAAAATTATCAATATAAAATAGCTTATCATACTGAATGTCTTTAATAATACTAATCTCTTTTATAAAAGCTTACATAAAAGATTTATTCAAAGTATTATTCTAAATAAGACTTTCTAATTATAATTTCTGAAATATCATAGACTACAAACATATTCCAACTTTACACTTAATTATTTCTGATTAAAAAATAAAGCTGATAATTTTAGTGTTTAAAAAAAATCTTTAAAAGCAAATTAAAAAAAAATTTAACAATACAATAGATGAAAATGCCATTAGCACAAATTTTTAACTCTATTCAATAATTTCACTTCACTTAATAAAAATAATAGAAAAAAATAATACAAAACAGCCACTAACAGATTATTACAGTACTCTGAATTAGATGATTACATATTTTAATTTTTGCAAAATTTAAATTCCAAAATATTTTTTTAAGATCTCAATGCTCATTAATAAACACAAAAATTATTTTTTCTAGATCAAGAAGGGCGAAGCCACCGTCGAAGAATGCAAGGTCGCCTCGCAGCTGAAGGGTGAGGTTATGCCACAGGGACTACACCAGGCACCAGCCAAGGCCAAGGCCCGCGTCATCACCGAGGAGGAGAAGACGTTTAATGCGTACATCACGCTACGCAAGGCGAGAGCCGACGCCAGGCTGGTCGGTATCCGAGCTAAGCGCATCAAGGACGCCGCTGAAAACCCTGACGATGTATCGAAAGCCCCCAAAGTAGAGAAGAAATCTAAGAAGTGAACATTTGTAAAATAAATGGTTTTTCCATCAATTTCTGACTGTTAATTTATTATTACTTCAACCCATACAATCGTTAAAATGATGATAATTTTAAATAAATAAACTTCGCCTTTTGGTGTATCAAATTCTTTATTCTTTTGTACATTTTTCAGAAAATTATAAAGTAAGAGCATACAATTCTGTCTTTTTTTTTTTTTATTTATTAAAGCGCAACAGCGCAAATAACTAAAATGTAATATTCGTTGACAGTAATAAAATAATAGAATAATAAATTATAGTAAGATAAAGCTTATTAATATTTTTTAATAAATTTATGAAACCGCGTCGCAGAATAAAAGTGCTACGCCACAATACTCAGAAAAGTCGTGCTCAACACGATTCTCAGGATCAAAATAATCAAGAGCGATCATACTACAATCGATTAATCGTTATTCAAGCGGCGATAATAATTATAATAATCCTCTGCATTCATACGAAAATATATATTTGAAAAAAGAAAATCAACAACGCCTTGGGTCCTCGGCAAGATTATTCGTCCACATCGTGCTCTTTTTCATTTCTTTTTCTTTACAATCGCTGCCTGCGCAGCTGGTTATCGAGCCGAGCCAGTTGAGTAAGAAAGCCCTCGTTCGGATGGATGTCCCGGCTAAGGCGCACAGTGCGAATGGCGTCCGCGGCCAACATGCCCTTCTTGATCATCAGGTACGCGATGACACAGGTCGCGCTGCGGGAGACGCCCTGAACGCAGTGCACGAAGACTCGACCTGGAATAATAGTATATCGAATATAGTCACGATTTAAAAAATAAATCTTAAAAGTGATTTCTGTATTAATTTTAGCAAATTTTGTTATTATCTTTTTAGAGAAAAATAAAATAACGTAAGGCTTTTGACGAACGGTCAATTTTTCACTTACCCCCGGAGCTAACTGCATCCTCAATAAAGGAAGCAGCGGCATAAAAGTATTGACTGATGTCTGTACTTGGCAAATCGAGCATACGAAAACCAAGATACTTTATATCCGTGTCTTTGTAGTAATTGGTGTTTGTGTTCACCATTCCAAATCTCTTTCCCTCAGCCGCGTTTAGAACGTGAGTGACTCTTATTTTCTTGAGGTACTTTTTGTCTCTGGCAGTAATACTGTAACGAGAGTGGTTGATAAGTAATTGAATGAATAAATATAGTGTTGAATTAATCCATTTATTTAAGTAAATGTGCTATAATTATTTCTTACAACTAATATCTAGGATTAACAGATTATTTATAAATTTGACTAAATTACTTATAATTGGTATTGTTTGGAAAATGATTTATTTCATTTATTTAAAATTAATAAATATTTATAGCACATTTCATATTGAAAAAAATAAATTTACAGAATTATTATATTCATACTGTGTATGAAATACTTTTCTTTTTCTTTTAAATATCTTATAGCCTCAAAACAATTGTTAAGTTGATACACTGATAAAATGAAAAAGTTTTTCGCATTCAAATTAGTGAATATTTAAAACGTTTTATAATAAATCTAGATCTACTACTGCAAGACCTCAACTCAAAAACTTTAGAGAAAAAATACCTATATCATCAAAATTTTTCATAGTTTACAAATAAAGCCAAACGTACCCATCTCCAATGTAAATGCGAGGATAGACCTCGTCGCAGTCGAGATTATGCTGTTCCCGGTAGTATTCCGTGTTGTCGATGTTCGGATCGAAGCCCGGCAGCCGTTTGAAGCCGACGCGCGTCGTGTGAAGCGCATGGATCAGACGCTGCACCGTCGTCTCGCCGTCCGGGAGCGTCTTTTGAAAGTCCTACACAAACAGAATTATCGATTAAATTGATTTTGCGCACAGAGTATACAGAAGAATATATAAAGTCGTGTAAAAGTTTCCTCGTATGTGTATTATATGTTTAAATATGTATGGGTAGTTGTAGTTGGTATGTAGGCGGAGAAGGTCACAATAACTTGGAAAATGTCACTTTGACATTGGGTTGTAGGTTCTGGATGAATTGTATACTGTTTTTATAGTATATACTGGGTGGTGTGGAAGTACAGTAAAAGAAAATTATTTTCTATTAATAAATATAGTGGTCAGATGGTTATTTGACAGAGAGAAAAAAAAAACTGCTAAGAAAAATTGCGGTTTTCTTTGCAGAGGCGAGAGACAATAATTTTACACTTTCAAAGAGTCAATTTTAAAGATAGCGTGAATTTTTTTATAATTATTATGTTGTTCGTATGTCATAATGATAGTGGAATAGCATTAGAAATTTCGCAAATAATACACCATTTTTCAAAAAATAGGAGGTATCGACAATTTTAATTCCGTAAATGAATAGCAATTATGAATATGGAAATTTTCATTGTACTCGGCCTAATCATATCTCAATTCGGGTACTGCGCTTAAAACAGGTTTTCCCTTGATTTATTACCGACAGAGATGCATTACATAAAGCATTGATATTCTCCTTAAGCTAAAATCTTTTTTACTCGTCGCATTTGCACAATTGAATCGAAACCTACTTATGCAATTACAAGCGTCGCAAAGTTACGTTTGCACCTAACAACTGCGCTCACATTTTAAACTAAAAGAATCTCACATTACGCCGTCCTTTAACTGTTTTCTGCCGGTTTGCGTATATAAAGGGGTACCAAATAAATCGAATTTAACGACCATTAAGTTCGATTGGATTCCATTGGGAAGCCCATCAAATATCGCCAATTAAAAACTCCAACCCAACCAGTGGCACGTACGAACCGTTTTTTTTCTCCCTAATCGGATGTTGAAATTTACTACACTATTGATACTTCGCAACAATACGAAATTAAACTATGATTAAGCTCTCTATTAAAGCACAATCTTGGTACGCCCAATAAAGGTCCTATAGAACACGAAAACAGTGAATTCGCGGGTGGAAAACTGCCTCTATACGCAACAATGAAACCGCTATATATTTCGTCGGCCGGCATTGCTCGCTCCGGTCGCAATCCCGATCAAATTCCACCGCGGCTCAATTGCGACACAATACGTATAACATTCGCCGATCTGAATCACCGCTCCAGAAACAGATCCACACTTTTCCACTATACGCCCACGACGCGTAAGCACCGAACTTTTCCACTTTTTCAAGATCCACGCGACCCGGCGCCCTAAGACCTTGACCTTGTCATCACCGTCGTCGTCGTCGACTCGAGCGAGCTGCACCGCTTCTTCCTCCATTATTATCTCTACCTATATCCTCCAGCGACGCGTGCGAGCTAGGTACTGCGGAGGGCGTGCGGGTTGGCGCTCGCGATAAAGGAAGAGTTAGATACATATATATATATACTTAATGCAATAAGGGTATTACTCTGTCTCTGTCCCTCCACGTGTACCGGGGCCACATTATATATATGATGCGATGCGTGATGCGCGCGCGCGATAGTCGAACTAGCTCGAGAGGAAGCCGCGCGCGCGAACGAACGAACGATGCGTGGTGATGCGAACGTCGAGGGAATGAGTGAGAGAGGGATTGTGTGTATATATACTTATTTTTAAAGAGCCTCTTGCGAAAGTGCGCTAGCGTCGAGGGCACCCTACATATATATGTATATATGAGGGAGGTATAGGTGCGGTGGTTCGCGACAGACGCGCGTATAAGTACGTCTCGCCGCGGTTTGTGTCCGTGATTTACAGGTTCGCGCTGAATTCCCCGAGCAAGTGACTGATAGTGCCGTGAGAGGAGGCATTTTCGGAGGTATGCGAGGGATAAATACGAGGTTTGTTTTCAAATATAGACGTTTTGGGTAACAGCTCGGGGTTTGTGCGTGCTGATGGTAAGTGTACACTGAGAGAAATGTTGTAAGAAGATTTACTATAAACGTAAGAAAAATTGCTATGTTCAATGTCTATAGTATTATTGTCGGATAGACACAAATTTTCATGAAATTTACTACAATTTATAGTAAAAATTGCTATTTTTTTCTAATTTTGTTTACAATATAAATATTAATTTTTACTATAAATTGTAATAATAAATTTCATGAAAATTTGAGTCTGTCCCACGGTTACTATATGGAATATATATAGTAATATTTCAGCTACACCATTTTTCTCCGTGTATTTATGAGTTTAAACGAATTATGGCAAGCTTCTCTTGAGGAGATCAATTCTTTTTACAAAAATAAATAGAAAAGTGTGTAAACGTATTTGGAAACTTTATAATTGTGAATATGGTTTTTCTATGCAATTTTCAGTTCACTTTAATTGAATTGAAATTTTAAAGGACTATATAGCCTTATACCAACGTATATCATTCCTAAATCCAATTATATATAAGAACTATTACAGTAGCATTTGAAAACGGAACGACGCCAATTATACGAGAAACGCATCTACTTACTTCCCCAACCATTTCATACTGCAAAAAAGGGCTGTCGGTAAAAATAGCTGAGCTACTATAGACAAACAACTTTAATTCTTCATTACAGCTATATTTACCCTACGGAGCGCATTGTTCGTATAATAATCAAAAGATCGAGCATTAGGATGACGACCCGAATGTATAGGCGTTAGAATTGGAGTCTATAGAGCTCGGAACAATGTGCAGAGGATAATTGAGCCTATAGACTTCATATATATAGGTCATACTCTTGTCTTTTTTTTCAATGCCCGCGCGACTCTGCGAAAATTCGGAGTTTAAGCTTATTATAGTTGCACAAGCTTTGCGCCCACGAAACTGAGTTGATGAATGAGTTCAATGTCTTTGGGGCAAAACAGTTTGCATTTTTCGACGAGGAAGACGGATATTTTACTGACTTTTGAGATAAGTTTTGAAATTCAAATTGATACATTCTAATAAATATTTGAAATGTTTACCAAAGATTGAGTAAAAAAATAGTACTTGAAATTGCACTTGGAATTGCATGAAACATTACTTGCAATAATAGTCTATAGTGTTGGCGACCGAGTTGACTATACAGTTTTAAATAAATTAAAAAAAAAAAAAAAAACGTCATTGCTCTCCATAATAATTCGCATTACCATCGCTGCCAAATTTAGAAGCAAACAGTGTTTTATGCTATTCCAACATGACGTTAGATCCCTGGTAGATATGTTAACCATAAATTACCTAATTTTGTTTAGTTAATTTTATCGTTAAGAACAATGTTCTGCTTCTATTTCATAATTATTAAAAGTAAATTTTGTCATTTACATTTGACAACATTGATATTTTAATTACTATACTAATACTTTTAGATACAGTAAAGTTGATTTTTGTTAAAAATAAACTAGAAAATATCGTTAATTATCTACCATATATCTAGGGTATAACTTTTTTAGAATTAAAATAAAATTTGTGAGTGTAAGACGTTTATCATAGCATGAAAGTTTTGCAAATAATTCCATTCATTCTTTCCCTAAGCATAAAATTGCGACTGACATTAAGAAAAATTTAATACAATAGTCAAACTGATATCATCATAAAGTTCCATATATATATTAAGGTATAATCAATTTCGTTTTTTAGTTTATTGCTACTTCTTATATATACAGCAACAGTATCTTTCGCCGCGCCGTCATCCAACAACTATGACGGGAGGCACGGAGTACAAATTGTGTGCCGCTAAGCTATTTCCGATAAGTCACTCCTCTTATCGAAGACGATGTTTGAACACGTCAGAGATGCTTTTGCGATGCATCGCGGATATTTTTATAGCCTAGTCGCGCCGAATATAACAGCATTTCTAGAATGCATATTTTATTTACTTATTTTGCAAGAAATTTAATATTTAAATTATATCATTTACTGTATTTAAATTAAATAAATTAGTTTTTCAATTAAATCATCGTATATTATGCAATTACTTTAAGACTCTATAAATTCTCAAAATAATTTTTTAGAAAGGACGGCCACACTGTATGGTATAGTTCGTTTTTTGTTTGTTTTAGGTAAAACCAATAACAATATTATCACTTTCCAGAAACAATTTAACTAGTTAATTATTATTTAATTGTTTTAACTCGAGATTTGATAAAAATATTAATTACGATGTGCAAATCGGCAGTTCTGTTATATATATTAAAGAATATAATATTATATACATCTATAATTTGAATTTCTATAAATGTTGAATAATCAAACGAAAATCTGATGTTGCATTGTGCATACACCATTCTGTATCACCTAAGCAAATGCACCCAATTTCATTCTGTTTATTTCTGTCATGGTTAAAAATACTTGACCTTGAAAAAGCTGTTCTTTTGGACAATCAACTAGTACATTTTTTATTAGATCACAATTAAAATGCAATATGATATATATGTACATTGCTAAATAATAAAACATGTATATTTTTAATTTAAATATTGCACATATAAGTGTGAGTATTCCGAATTTTAAAAATTTTAAATTCGGAAACACAATAGTAGAGCAAGCCGCGCCTCGATAAACTATGAGAAAAAATTATTATTTTATATTAATATTTTGACTTTCGCTATTTAAAGACAACACGATAAATATTTTTGTTCGGATTACAAATATTTAATTCTATCTAAAAATTATAGAAATCTATATTTGCCTATTATAATTATACCTATAATAAATTAAGAAAAGTACGCGTATCACAGAACGACGATTTATCGTTCTTAACCTTTTTCGTTGCATAATTAAACTATGTTGATTCAAGAATTTTGTCATCGTCGGGCACGGATGATATTCAGGAATTTCCGCGTCTATTACCCCTAATAAAATTCTAGACAAATTATTAAATGTTTTAATTAATTTGTATGAACATGGGCTTTTTTAATTACTTTTTCATTATATACGTCGCAAATACAAAGTCGTACGTAAAATGTTTCAAGGGATTACTTTCGGAATATTAACATCTCTCTTCACGCTTCTTAATACAATGTAGCAATAAAAGTTCTCTTTCGAAAACCGGGGAAAACATTTATATTTTTGGAATCGTTTATGTAATAACGAAGTAAATACACTTTAGTTAACAAAGTTCATGCCACATATTTGTTAGCCCTGTGAAACTCAGTTAAGTGTATTATATTTTTTCTTAATTTATCACACACATTGTCAAATATTTATTTAGACAGAATTTGAAACGTGACTAAAAATGGATATATTTTACAAATAATAAAATTTTTATACTATAAAATTCCCTCTGCTTAATTTTCTCAAAATTTATATTTCCATTGTTATAGGTATATTATTATAAATTTATATTTATACCTATTGATATTTTATTATCAATATAAAATAATAACAGTACTATTTTGAATAAAAGTAATTTTTTATTCTAATAAAATTAAGTTAACCTATATCCTTATGAGCAATTCGGCAATAATTTGATTTCGATTAATATTAAAATATAAAAGTACACATATATATTTAAATTAACTGAAAAAAAAAAAAAAAAAAAAAAAAAAAAAAAAAAAAAAAAAAAAAAAAAAAAAAAAAAAAAAAAAAAAAAAAAAAAAAAAAAATGGGACCAGATACAATTATAAATAATTTTTCAACAAAATTATCGTAATTACCGAATTTATAAATTTTTTCAAACTACTTGCAAAAACACTTTTTTTAGTAAAAATTCTTAAACTTGAAAAAATCTTTTATCAGGATTTTCAAATACAGCGCCAATTGAAAAGAGCTTTCCATATTAGGTGCACAACGGTAATTATAGTGGTCATTATCACAGATTACCTACATATACTAACATGTATATGTACATACTTTGGTTATAGGTATTATCTATAATATAAACCAACGGGAGAATTGCGTAGGTCAAGTTTGTCGACAATGTAGTGTACATACATATCCTATAGCCAAGGTTGATACAGGTTATAAACATTAAACAACATTGAAGAAAGCTTCTGTATCATAGTTTTAAACAACAAGCCCCGGGCGTATTATAATTATACACTTTATTAAAGCTTGCCAACTGTAACTGAATCATTCATGGAGAGGCGCTTCCAGTGCGCTTTTATTACGTTTGCCAATAACGCGAAATATTACGCAATTCGCGGAAACGCATCGCGTTTTCTTCCGGCGTTGCATTACCATCGCCAATTATCGAGTAGACTGAAATTTCGATGTATATATATATATAAGTACTTAGGTATATAGAGCTCGATCGATCGATCCTCCTCGTCCCGGAATCTTCATGCGAGTATATATATATATACATACACACACATGTACCCTGAAGCAACGACAACGACCTACTATATATACCTCTATTCACCAAAGATTCCATTCTTCCCAAACTATCGATGTAGGTAAGAATGAAATGCACTCACCGACAGTCTGCTGACGTACTTAAATCCACGTTGCTCCATTGCTTACCTACTTTGGAAAACTGAACTTGCTACACAATAAAATCTCTGAATAACGACAAAAACAAACGAGTACTTTAAACTATAAGTGCACGAGCAGCGATGTGTGTGCTTTGGTGTTGTGTTATGTTGTGTCTGTCGCGGGGCGCCGGTAGACGCCGAATGAATAGCAGCCGTATTACACAGCAACCGCAAGACAGCAACCAAACTACCAAAGCGCGACGACGCTTGACTATATTATACTATAGATACCAAAGTATAGTAAGGTGTGTAATGTGTATATATACACTTTGCTGCGCAATACACGCGCATGCTACGCGACGCGCCAAGTGCAGCACGCGTACGTGCGAAGTTGAGCTAGAGAACAAGATTTTTTTCTCCCGAATAAGCGAAAAAAACATTTAGTTAAGGCGCGAGCATGCGCGCTATGTGACGTAAGAGAAGAAGCTGAGCGCGTGTAACGCGCGGTACTATTTGAATCAAGCGATTTGCATGAGGTTTCGGCGCATTTTCGGGTGTGGGTGGCACGCGCGCGCGCACGCCGTGTTCGATTTAATTGAGTTGCTATTATACACTATTGTGTGTGACGTAATATATATAATGGCTAATGGATCGCTATTATGAAATACGATGGGTGGATTGGAATTTTTAATCGAGATCTCGCGCGGTGATTGAAGGAGATGAGAGGTGCGCTGATGTGATTAAATGATTATTGCGTGTGAATATATTTTGGGTTTGAGCGCTTCGTTCGGGAGATGTTATTGTACGTATTTCGATGGAATTCCGTTGACAAAATTTATTTCATGTTTGATCTGTTTAATTAGATAAGAAATGTTTACGTATTAGTTTATGCATGAAATGCCACAATTAAAAAAGATATTTTATAAAATTATTTTAGCGAAACTATAATGACGTTTTAATTTTTGTGTTGACCGCACTCGAGATCGATCCTAGAAGTATTTTTCCGCGAACGTGCTCTAAAAATTGATTCTTCCATATAGTCATAAAAACGACAATGTCGCATCTAAAGTATTCTAAAGACTATAATTTTTTTTATGTTTTTGTAATTATATTATACTCAATACTTGCAATAGTAATATACAAATCTCTGGATTCTCGAAGTACATATTTAACCACATTAGAATATACGAATGAAATATTTTTGTATTAGATTTGTTGTGTTGCTTATAGTGCGTCAACATAAAATACTATATTTTATGCTTTGCGCTGTGTGCTTTGTGTGTTCCGCAAAAGAATTGTTCTCCAGAACTAGCATACTCGTGCGACCCATGACAAAAGTCGAGTTTTCCAAAATTTGTCAAAAGAAAAATTTTTGATGAATACTTAAATTTATTATGGATTCAGACTTTTTATTGTAATTTTCAAAAACATATTTGCAAAATAAAAATGTTCGAACTACAGGTGCTCTCGTTATTCTAATTTCATGTTTAGCCGGTTTAGCGTTAAAGTATCAGTAAGTATGTTATCTACACTTTACTATTATATTGTATGTTGTCTATTTTTAAAAATTTATCAATTATCTTTGCCATCCACTGTTTCCTAACTTATATTGTAAATAAAACGCACCTTCGTTTTGAAATTCAAAATTTTTTCTGAACTTGCTAGTGCCCGTATAAAAGTCTAGTAAATTAGTCCTAGATTTCATTCACTTTGATCAAACTCGACGCATTCTCTTGTTAAAAATAAAAAAATGATAATAGAAAGTTTGGTCAGATTTATTACGAATTTTTTATACCCGAAATCATTATATATTTGCCCACCTCCGAATTCACTATTACCTCTGTTCTTATTCATCTTTACGAATCCATAGTTTTACCGAATCTGCTCTACTGCTCTCAAGGCCTTAAATTTAGTGTTCTTTTACAAATATCATGATCAATAAAATAAAGTCCTGTCAACATAAGAAGATAGTAAATAAACCGAGGAGCAGGTTAAATTGTGACTCCACAAGAAATAGCCGCTTTTCAACATCCAATCTATCAAATCAATCATTATCACTGTCTTCTGCAAAATAATTCATCGCTTTTTATCCTGCAATTAAATTTGTAGTTCATTTGAAATGAGACATTCAACTTAAAGATTCCGTTATCATAGACTACTCACTGAGGACACTATCAGATACAACCTAGTCCAACTATTTGAGGCGATTTTGGAATTGTCTTCCATAAACTGATAAAAATTTTTCCATCGGTCTTACAGTTTTATAAATTAAATTACTTAATATTAATGGCAGTCAGATTGCCCTTGTTTATAATCACCCCCGTAGAATCTGAAATAAAACTTAATTAAAACCGGGAAAAAAAAAAAAAAATATTGTTAGCAAAGGACAATCTGACTCCCAACCACCACCAAGTTGCCCAACGTTTCGAGCCCGCTTCGGCTCCTTTTCAGGTACTGAAAAGAAACCCGCGATACACCTCCTTAAAGAGGAGCCGAAGCGGGCTCGAAACGTTGGGCAACTTGGTGGTGGTTGGGAGTCAGATTGTCCTTTGCTAACAATATTTTTTTTTTTTTTCCAGGTTT
>JAPYZO010001311.1:0-22598 GCA_030522905.1 Torymus flavipes | reverse complement strand
AAGTTTCAAAAATCTGTAGCTCTTTTGTACGTACTTTTTGATTTGTTCTTTCGTAGTCTATTGGCTCAGCAAGTATGGTATCTTTCTCGAACGATGACAAACTTTCTGACAAGCCTTTAAATAAGATTCTACCCGGAGAATAGAAACTGAATGTTTCCTGTGTTAATTCCCATGTCACTTAGAATTCATCATATGAGTTACAGGTGTTTTTTTCACTTACTGCACAATTTATTGAGAAGGAAAAATCACTTAAATGATCGCTGACGTTGTAGACATCGGATCCAGTACTATTTAACTTTGGTGATCATTGGATGTACACTACCCTGTCGATGTGATAAATAAAATTTCCAGCTGTGAATTAACGAATATTTTCAAGTATTTTTAATCTCAACTTAAAACTAACAACTTTAGAAATAATTAATATCTTTTTAATTCTCAAAAAGGAAATTTTTATCCTTTAGATATTTTTCTTCTAAAACTGTATGGGTGACCTTTTTCCGACTTAACGATTTACGTTTAAATAGAGGCTTTTTCAAATTTTTGTAAAGTAATATTAAAAATGTCCATAAACCAAGTCTTTCGGTGCGTCAATGTGTCATTTAATCATTTTTCGTCGCCGTTATGAAGTCATATTTTCGTACTGTAGGCATATATTTCGGTGCTTGAGCACAATTCATCAGCTGTAGGTTCAACTCTTAGAATTCGTAGAACTAAACGTGTTTCAAATTTTAATTTTATAAGGATTTATCGTTTAGTGTGTGTATTGGCGTATGTCTGCATGTGTAAAATGCAGGTGACTGACATGCATTTTAGTTCGAATTGATATATATTGTTTTTTCAACCTTCTAAAGGTTAACAAATCTACAAAGGCAAAAGGAATTGGCATTGTATGGAATATAACAATATTTATCTGAACATTCTCTCAATATCTTAATCTTAAGTCGATTCTGTTTTGTTCTGTATCAAATTTTAGGGCACCGATCAGAATGAATATTTAAAAATTATTTGATTAGTACAATACTATATGTATGTATATCACTATGGTAAGAGATCGACCAGCAAGAAGTAGAAAGATTTAAATCACCGATTAATGAATCGGCTAACCTGAAACGATAACTGGAGATATACTCCGGAGTCTTTTGTAGTGAATACGACAACATTGCCGCTGTTATTGTGAAGATATTTTGACACATGTAAGGACACAATTGGTACGTTTTATATATTAATGCACGTGTTTAATCACAATTATAATCTTGTATAGCACTACTTACTACGATATAGAACCAAATTGAGCAAGAATTATGCGATTTGTTCCTTGCTAATGCTATCCAGAAGCCGTTTCTATTGTAAATTGTCGAAACTATGCTCATTATAAATTAACACAAATACCAATCAAACAGTACTATGTCCGTGCGGTTATCATTCAAATTATTAACGATAATCACTCAGTCGTTAAAGTAATTGATAATCATGTTTCTTTTTGTCATTTTTCACTTCCTTTCTACCCATTCTGTTGAGTTGGGCATAAATGAATGGATAAGTTGATATACCTACCACATGGTGAAGAATTTAAGTTATCGCTCTTATAAAGGAGGAACATACATCCAGAAATTTAAGAAGAAAAAGAAGAAAATAATCGTTTGTTGCAATGAAAAATTTTATCAGTGCACTTTCTCGTACTATATTATCATAAGATTTCTGAAGACAAAGAAGAGATAACACAAAGAATAGAATCTGATACAACTAGTATTGAAAAAAATAAGTAAGATTGATATCCTTTCCTGTTCGTATTTGAACATATTCGATTTTCCTTTGGTTATGTATTTTATTAGAGTTTTTCTTTTTTTTATAATATTATTTAAAAAACAGAGAAAGTTTTTCTTCATAATAGCTAATTTCTCTATATGTGCTGATAAATAATATGACTAGTCATCTCAAGTGAACGTGGAAACAGCCTGTATACTGTCGAATAGCACTGAAAAAATCGCTATCAAAGAATCATTTTTATTTTTGGATACAGGCATAGGGAACTTTACTTCATTTTTCCGTGATCGTAATCCGTAAAACATGAATTTGCACAATATATTATTGTGATCACGTTCCTTAACACGGTTTACTGGGTCTCGAATAATTAAGAAGAACAAGAGTGCAGAACCTCTGGGAAACTGATTTAAATAGGACTTTAAAAGTCGACTTCTGATATCTAAAAATTGTTCATAGTTTTATCTCAGTCTTTTTCTTGAGATGTGGTCAGTGTAAATATGCTCTATTTCGTTCAAAAATCTCATCTGTTGATTGTCACTTTGCAAGTATTTATGACATAAACACGAGCCAAAAAGATAATTGAAGAAGACAAAAAAAGCTAAAATTTAGACTTTGTTTTATTAAATAATATTAATTTTTCAGAAAATTATAAGTACTGAAAGATAGCGTAAAAAATGGTTATGACCCTTAAATCGTTTAAAAATGGGTAAGATTGTTAATCATTTTCTTACTCTAAATTTGATTACTTATAATTTCCTGAAAAATTTAATGAAACAAAGCTTATATTATAGCTTTTCTATACTTGCTCGTTTTTAGATGATAAATACTTGCAAAGTGACACTTGTCATTTGTAGTAACATCATTTTTTTAAAACGAAAACTGCGTATTTGAGATTAGATTGCCCGTTTCTTTAGAAAAAAGGTCCTATGAGATGGAATTAAAAACACTGGATTTCATTTCTAGATATCAGAAATCGACTCAAAGTCCCATTAAAATCCATTTCCTGGAGGGTGTACACTCTGCTTGTAAGTGAATTATAACCTAAATGGAATTAATATAATATGAAAGAGGCAATTATCATTCCCGGTCAGCATCACTCTTTCACCGCGTATAAACGAAGCACTATAACTAAAACAGTTACCCTGCAAAACAGAAAATTCAAATAATTCTTTATAAGAAAAGCCGATGTGGATGTCAATAACCAAATATGAAAATGTAGATCCTCAACTTGATTTTGAGTAGAACTAATTGACAAAAGCGAAGAATTATCCGTGAAACCAGGTGTAGATACTTATTGATATTAGAAGTGAGGAAGCTGTTACGTAAAATATATTGATTTCAAAGTAAAAGTTCGAAAAACTGTAGTAAGACAGTATGAGAATTGCACTTTATAGTACTAGAGCAACTATACTGAGATAGAAAAAAAGGTTAATTTAGCTTATATCACCGCGCGGTACGAAGAAAAGGCAACTTTGAAGAGCGATATGAAGAAAAGCCAGTTTCGCGCGAAAAAGCCAAAGAATGGAGACATTTTTGGCTTTTGTCGCGCAAAACTGGCTCTTCTTCGTCGTCTCTTGTAAATTAGCTTTTTATCATACCGCACGACGATTTAAGTCACGCATGCCGCATAGCCGAAGTGCGTTCAAGTGAAAACCGCCGAACTGTTCAGCAGTTTATATCAGACTGTCGGGCAAAAACAACAGAAATTAGAGTCATATGACCTTTAGCTCTTATTCGTGTACTCGTCACTACAGCAGTTTTTACCGCATCGATTCGGTACTTCTACCTACTTAACTACTTCATGTCTTCAGTTGTTCTTATTGGAGATATCGGCTATTCGCGATCGCGCGTTTAGGTCCGCCCTCTGTAAATCCTGTGCGATGGGGCATAGGAACTATCCCCTCTCCGCAACTCGCAAGTTCTTATGGGCTCAGCGCACGGTATTTACCTACAGATGGCGCGTTACCCGTGCGATCGCGAATTCTTAGGTGCATATTGGTTGAGAAAGGCAGGCACGTCATCGACGACCAATAAGATTTCAAGCAAACGCGCATCTGCAGCAGCAGCCGCAATTAGGATGTAGAATTTCCCTAACCGTTTTCTCGCGCGCATGTGCGTGTGTGTGTATGTGTGTGCGTGCGTGTATACGCGTGCACATATCGTGTGTGTGTGTGTGTGTATGTATGTGTGTGTGTGTGTGTGTGTGTGTGTGTGTGTGTGTGTGTGTGTGTGTGTGTGTGTGTGTGTGTGTGTGTGTGTGTGTGTGTGTGTGTGTGTGTGTGGGATTCTTTTCTCATAATAGACAGCTCTTCTTTTGATTTAAGCAGACCAAAAAGTTTTTGTGTTTGTTGTGACGCTGCACTAACAAAAAAAATATTTAATGCGTCGAGATCTAACGTTGAAACGAGCTTGCGACAGCTTTAATGGTCATGTGACCCTAGTTTCTGTTGTTTTTGCTCGACGGCCCTGTAGAAACTGCAGAATAGGTTTTCGTTAAGCGCACTTTAGGTATAACCGTATGTGTGACTTAAGCTGGTTTTTTTAAATACGAAGTAGCAAGCTAAACTTTAAAGTTTACATCTTATTTTGCATGAATATTAAGTTCCAAAAAAGGAAAGAATAGTGAAACTATGCAACTAGCGTTTAAGCGAACCTGAGACAATTGACATCTAAAGTGATCTATCAATGAATGTGTGTCAGAATGTTTTGAAAGTCAGGTCTGGATTGGTTACGTCGTTGTCTATAGATATTTAAAATAAAAAATATCAGCGAAATTGAAGTCTGGGTAAATATGTTAAAAGATTGTATTGAAAAAAAATTTTTATTGATAAGATAGATAAACGGAGAACATATACAGGAAGACATTCAGAATATCATAAAAAAGATTCAAAATACTGATATTGTTTCAAGAATTATTTACGTCAAAAAAGCACTATTGTGTGTTTATGTTACGCACACCAATACAGGAATAAAAGTGAAAGAAATAGAGGAATAAATGCAGAATAGAAATACCATGCGCACAACGATTTTTTCTTTCAGGATAAACACGTACTATGATTCTTCGCATCACAACATAATATCAAGGAGGTTTATCCGAAATCAAGGAGCTCGAGCTCGCTCCGAAGCCAGGTACGTAGACGGAACCTAAGGGGCTGCTATGTTGCTATGCAATAGATTCAATGTATTTATATTACTAGTTCTAATCTTGAACATTTACTTATTCTTTTTCAAAAACATACGAAAAGAAATATAAGGTTTTACCAGGAGCATGCAAACTATGTATTCTTCCAATCAATTATTCAAATTTCAATCAAGCAATACATACAATAAGGAATTACATACATACAATTTTGAATATCCATTCTGCAAATGATAAACTTGGATTAACTGATTGAGCTTTTTTGATAATTTCTGGAAATTTACACCACATTTAAACTTTATTTAGTTTTATACACACCCACGACTGAAGGAGCAGATGATGTCATTCATTCGGTGTTCACATGCGCATATGTAAATGGAAGGGCGATGAGTGGAACATCAGGGACGTTTCACAACTATCCGCATGTATATATGCGCTGTAAGCTGATCAACCAACAGCAAGATCGTAGATGCACGTGCTCACTGTTTAAATAGCTGCACACATCAGTATTACTTGATGAGCTTGCAATGCATCATATACAAATATATGGGAAATAGTCTTCGTGTGAAAACACACGTCTTTGCATGAGAATTAGAGATTGCGTTAGAGAATTTATGCATTCGATGCTCAACAAGTTGTATTTTTGAAGAATACTTTACTGAAACTATGTGGTTTTGATATGTTAAGCCTAGGTCTTCTAGGTCCACATCGATTTAAGCATCTGAGAATTCCGATTACAAAGAGTTTTATCTTTAACGCTTTGAGGGCTTTATGGTGTTAACCCTAGTAAGATTTCCCTTTCTGGAAATCTGTATTTCATTGAGTCGCAAGAAGAATCTTCACTTGTTGTTGTTTTTACACGGTTCTAGGTCCAGTTTTGGTGAAAATAACCTGCTTCACGTAACTCGTTGCTGTACATTAGCCTCTACTTTTGTTGTCAGTGTGAGAGTGTGAGCCACTGTTCATTTGCTTCTAGCAGCTATTCGATGTACGGGATATTAGGATCAAACAATCTTGTGAATTCTACTGTATTTAATTTGTTCCCACGCACGATTCATGTATGACAGTAGAATGTCATATGCAGCAATCTCTTATTGAAGTTTATTTTGATTAGGTTTATCGAGGTAAAACACATAATACGTTAGTTTTCTAATCGCTTAAAGCTTGTATATAGAACAAAAAAGAATTACCCTTATTTTAGGAATTTATCTAATGGTCTCTAGGGAGAAAGATAAAACCGTTTCTCGACATGGCTAAATATGCGTCCACGGAGACCTAAATAAGTTGATATACAAATGAACATAAAGTAGACAGAAAAAGCTTTAATTTAAGCTTCGATTTGCTTGAAAGTATTAATTCCGCTTTGCTTATAACATTCTGAGGAATCGATATTTTTAAACGAATCAAAATTTAAATTAAAGCGTTTTATAAATACTTTCTGCTTATTTTTGTAGGATTATTCTGACACATATAAATATCGACTTTCCCCTAGATATTTTCAAAACAGGGATTAATTTTTTTTATTCAAAAAACCATATTCGGAAGTCAACCAAATCCATGATCCTAAGGTGAGAAGCTCTCTTTGTCAGTGTAATACATTTAAGAAATTTTCTGTGGCATTACATTCTCAGCAACACAATCAGTATATCTTATTGAAATATGTATTATGTTATGTATTTATAAGATTTACTAATCAGAAATAATAACTGATAAAAGAAAAAATTGATGCATACATAGGTTCGGATTCAAATAAACTCCTAACCTACTCAAATCAGAAGTGTTCTTCATTTATCTGTGTATATTCTATACTATTAAATTATATAAATACATAATTTTAATTCAATATTATTATAAAATACATATTATCTCATGATAATAGATGTTTTTGTTTGGCGCAGCATAATTTAGAGAGTAGCGGAAACAATGTAAATCATAGAATAATCCTGAGATTTCGAAAATGTCTCCACTGTGATTTTTGCAAGTAACATAATCAGTCGATTTTGAAATCTTTCAATATGTATTCAAGGCTATAAAGCCGAAGTAATCTGCGTTACGTAGTAAATTGAGCATATTTTGAATTTTGCACGCACAACACAATAATATCAATTGGACTCATCTTGGCAGGCCAGTGTAAAAATGTAGTGTACCGTAAAAGTACTTAATGTAGTATCTTTGGTTTTCTTTTTTCTTTTGAATAGAAATATTTCTGGAGTTGATTGTAAAACTTTTCAAGTTAGGTATCCACATTTAAAAATTTTAAATTAATGATATAAACTGTAAGAAAACGTGGGTATCAAACAAATTTCATAAATATGAATGAAAAAAGACTCATTCTATTTCCCGAAAAATAATTTGTGTGCTTAAAAATAAAAAATGAAATGTAAAATATATAGTGCTTTTAATAATAAGTGATCTTACATTATTAATTGTAAATTACTTATAAACTATGCGCAAATTATTGAATTTGCGATCTTAATAATATTCCTTAAATTATTTCTTATGTTACTTATAATTAATATATGGCTCATTAGGCCAATCCTTATTTATAATTAAAATTAATAGTGCAAACTTAAATTATTAGTGCTATACGTCTAACTAGAGACGTAACTGTATTTAAGGCGCACGACAGTGCGCCTAGGGCTTGTATGGTACGCCACACCTTCTTATATTATACTTATTTTACTTTAAAGACTATGTCTTAATTTAGTCACAGCATTCAAGTACCCATTTAAGTTAATTCATACGTTTCAGCCACTCCTTATTTCTATAGGTGCAATAATGTCAACATAAAAATGTTGATTAATCTTTCAGTGATCTTATCTAAGGCTTATATTGTAATGTGCCATAATATAAATAAAAAAACGTAAACTGTAAAAAATATAAATGATGAGTTTAAAAATGAGAGAATGACATAATAAATCCAAACAAAATAAAAGGAAAAAATTAAAATAACTTTTTATCAGTCAGTATGGACCATTAGATCGATTTAGTCTTTGATAATTCATATTGATGAGTCATTTTTGCATGAAATAAATTTTTTGCTTTTTGATACTCATATTGTTAAAGTGTTTTAATTGAAAAAAGTTTGTTCGCTTTTAAATTAATGCAATAAACTTAAATGTTGAAGATTTTATGAATATTAAATTAATTTTCTGAATTTCATCTACAAATTTTTTGCTTTAATCCAACGTCTTTTTGGTAATATGCTTCTTGAAAGTTTGAATGTTCAACCTGAAACCAGAGAGATCGTCAGCAAAGTATGTCAGTATATTCATTACTTAAATATTTATTTGCTAGTAGTAATATGTCGACTAAGCGTGATACTAATTCTATAACTTTTATATGTAGAAGCTTATGTGCGAACCTAGTATTAAAAGCTATAGCAATGTTTGCGTAGAGCATATAGGTTCTACCGTCATTACTTATAAATCTCCAGTGCAAAGCCGGAGTGTATAGTTATCGTATATACTAGCTATCAGTATGTGCCGTTGTATATCATTATCACAAGCAATTCCTGCAGGTATTGGAAGACAGTCATATATACGAATTGACACGTAAAGTGTTTAATTAATAACTTAATTGTCATTATAAAAATAGTATTGGTAATATTTTTCAATATAACATTGGAAATTCACATTGCTATAAGGAAATTTTCATTATTGAAGGTTTTTAATAGAAAGAAGCATCTCAAAGAATAATTGACTACGGATAATTGATGTAGTTTTCAAAAATAGTTTAATCTATATAGCTAATAAAACATTTGCTATTAGCTTTATAAGTGTTTATACCAATGTTTTACTCTTCATTTTGTCTTTGGAATGTGTCAGAAGAAACAAGTAATCTTATGAAAAGCGGTACAATGTTTTATTGCAAATAAAAAACATGTACAAAAACTTTGGGTATAAAACGGAACAAAAATATTAGAAACTTAACGTATGTTGAACCACTGAATACCCTATGTGATCTGAACGATTTATCACTAAGACGATGCTCAGTCTTACACTAAATCGACAAATACGTAAACATAAGTCAAAAGTTATTGATGCAATCTAAATTCTAATTCGTCAAAAAATATTGTTAATAAGGGATGTTTTGTAAGAAGCAGCCAACTGTTATACGACGTTAGAAGTATAGATTCAGAAAATCAAGCACCCAGTTAAAAGGATTGATATGCTTTCTCTAACCATCATCATGAAGAACGATTTATCATTAATGATATGATGAAAAATTTCGAAAAATATAGCTCAGCAGTTATTTACGAACATTACAAAGCCAGAAGTAATGTTGACTCTTTTCGTAACAATGTAAATCTTATATAAGCTGATATATGTAAGCTGATAAAAATTATGGGTTTCTATATGGTTTCCAATTAACCTTATAGTAGGAATTCAGATTCTAAATAATTTATATTTTGATGATTCCTCCATGATAATTATTGGGGTCTAATTTTAGTAAATTAAGATATTGTTTTAATTGAAAAAATGTGCTACTAATAGTGGGCAGGTTTCAATGTGGAGTAGATATTAAGGACAAAATATTTAATATCAATCATTGGTGAATAATTATTCCTCTCATCTTGATCCTTTGGTTGTTTGATGTAATCATTTCTTGGATTTGGTGACGTAGAAAAGAGTTCTTCATTTGACTTCTTGATTCAGCATAGTTTTTCCATTTATTGAAACGATTTCTTCTCTAGGTTTTAGGTTTCTAGGTTTAATGGATTGATTAATACTCAATATTTCTATACCTTTAATACATCTCGCATTTTTTGTAGTGCATAGTGAATTTTTAAAAGTATTATTTTATGCATAAATATTATGTTGTGTTCCTAACATAATAATACATAAGTGAGCGTTTTTTTTTGCAAACTCTTTAGCATATTACTACTGCAAAAAATATTTGATTAAGAATTAGATACGAATTTATTTTACTGAAATTTCTTGATATAGATCCAGGACGTTTATTTTCTTATTTATGCTTCATCAGAATGCTTGGATTGCGATATCAGAGGACTTTTAAGGCTGTTTCTTGGCCGGTATTTAATTTATCTTGAATTATTCTTTATATTTAATATAGGATATCTGTAAAAATAATTATCTTGTTAGTTTTTCTTGTAAATTCATTTATTATTTTACATATCGACACTTTTTACTCTTTGTGCAATAAATAATGTTATATCTTTATGTGTATAGTGATAGATTTTGTGTATTGGTGGTTATAATTCATCTACGTAACATATAAACTATTTGTAGCTTAAAAATTATACTAACATTAATGTGTTAATAATAATGAATAAGAGTAAATAGTAAATTATGAATAGTAACAAATTATCGATTATTCTATATAAAGAGTATTTGTACGTAAATAACGTTTTCGTTTTAGTTAATTGAATACGATAGCTGTTTCTTTTGTCGCTCTAACGATTTCCACTTCTAGTTCCATTTTCAACCTGTTGCTGTAGTTGGCCTTTATGCTGTGTTTCTCCTTGTTTCTCCACTGATGAGTAGGTAGGTATGAAGTATAGCAGTCTATTGCTGGAGTATTGGCTTATAGACGATGATTATGTTACTTTGGATTAGACAAAATAAGCAGCTATTGTTTGTCAATCAACGGCAAGAGAAACGTTAATTACGTATTATGATCAAATTAAAGGGTAAGGAACGTGTATTTGGTCGATTTCGTTGTGCAGAATGTATTGACAGCATATAAAAATGTGTTGACAATTTTCAATATGTGCATAATATCCAACTAATTTTATATAAGTGAATACGAAAAAAATATTGTGCTTATTTTTTAAATTCAATGTATCTTAGGGCATAAAAATAGAATATACTGCAAACGTTAAATCTTTTATTATATATAATTTGTTGAAACTATTAGTTTATACTTCATAAAAATAGAACTTTATTCAGTAAGTATATTATGCTTCTCTTATGGTTAACAGAACAGATAGATAACCCACTGATCTCTTAAGCACCTATTAAATTAGAAATGAAGCTATAGCATAAATGTAAATTTAACGTGATGGTAATAACAGTGTGAGATGCGTGGTAGAGACACAAAATACTTCGACTATTGTACTTTGATATGAATATAAAAACAAACTCTTTGATACATTTTAACGCATGTAGTATTGTTTTTTTTCAACGTCCATATATTTGCATTGAGTTAGATACAACTCGATAGACAGTTATATCATCACACAAATGATTCATAAAGGTCTCTCGAGGCTATATGTAAACGTTTCCGCATTAAACCTTTTACCATAAATGTCTTTACAAACTGCTTCCATCAATGAAACAGAAACAGTAACAACGTAATAAGTAATGTGTGTTCTCATTACTAATTTGCCAGTCTTATAATTATATACGTCGCTCCCTTCTATGATATTATCAATTGGTGTTTCCTTCTACTTCGTTATTCTCTTTTAAATTCGCCTTTTCTGCTTTTATCTACTTTTTAAAACTCTGACTTTTACCGATAAATTTTTGACAAATGAAAAAAAACAAAAGAAATAGCGAATAAACTTGCGTGCGTCCTGTAGCTGAAGCTACTTGGATGCAACTACCGTCGATGATGCCTAAGACCTCGTCAGTGACCCCAGAGCAACACGCACTCTCGCAAAACTTGACCTTTCGAAGGGTTCACGCGCGGTCGACGACTCTGGCTACGAATTGGCTTAGCAACGAGGCATCACAACAAATCGTCGTCAAGCCTCTATGAGCTTTAGCGCTGACGTGGCCTGACGTGACCAATCGTGAGCAGTGACTTAGCGCCGCGGTGGGGTTCGGCCACGCTCCGCCGGGAGGGGAGAGGGGTCGAAAAGAGCGGCGGGGAGAAACTTTGTTGCAGGGTAAAAAATAGCTGTTCGAGGGGAAGACGGCTTGCATACTTGATTAACAAGAAAATGCGAAGAAGCGCGCCTCTGCGCGATCTTGCATAACTGATCGGGCGTTTATGCGTTATTACGCGCTCGTTATCTCTTTCAGTAGCGCGCTCGTTACAAGTCGTTAGCTGCGGTCAGGGGTGCATTGCTAACGCGCGCGTGCGCAGCTCAGAAACAGACCGTACGCCGAGTGGAGAGCATCGCGAGCTCCTCGGCCGGAGACAGCTCCGCGGAGCTACAATGCTCTTTTTTTTTCGCCCAAGACGCTAAGTCCGAGAGTATTGATTGTTTGTGACAACGACACTCGATTCTTATATGCGTGGCTTTTAGATGATTCCAATGGCCATTAACTGAATAAATGAATTATAATTTTCATTTTTTTTTTATGAAAAATTTTAGCTTCATTTCGGGGTCTTAATATTTTAAAATTTCAGATCTTCAAAGTCGAAAGCAATCATTAAATTTTGATGAAAATTGGCCGAAAGCAAAAATATTTTAAAGCAATAGAAAAATTTAAGATAAATTGTTAGAACAAGCTTAAAGTAATATTATATTGACATTTACATCATTTTGACTCGTTGAAAGACTTACTTGAATTTAGATTGTCCAGTTTTGTAAACTTAACATGGCTTAACGAACGTTAATAAATATTTTTTAATGAAACGACTTATTTTTTGTTTACACATAACTAGCGCATTTACTTATGATATCTACTTTTTACTAAATATAATAGTATTCTGACACATTCAAAGGCTTTGTGAAGGAATATTTTCCAAGCTTTTATTGAGAACAATGTGCAACTTCACTTTCAAAGTGATTTTTTTTTAATTTCTGATATTTTCGAGATTTGTTGTATCTTAATCGAAACTTTGATTTTAAAATATAGAAATTAGATTAAATTTTGACTTCTGAAAAAGTTACCATTGTACAAAAACAAAATTTTTCTGCTTTGATACAAACAGGATATTTTGATCGAAGTAATATGAAAGTGAGCGATCTTACTTTGCTAGTTTCTAGTCTAACAAGATTTCATTATGAATTATTTATTATTAGATTAAAATAATACTCAAAATGAGATGACATTTACAAATTATCTTATAAATTAATAGATTATTTTAATTTTTCAATGAATGTTGGAATATATTTTGAGAAATAATATTAATTTATGAAAATGCGATTTCTTTAAAATAGTAGATAAGTATTAAAATATTAAAATAAAATAAAATTGAATTTTAACAATTCTATATATAAAAAGAATTGCTTAAGAAACATGGCTGACCTTGTACGCGAAGGTTGGGGCTCGCCATTCTGAAAAATTTCAATTAGAAATAATAAGAATTTTTCAAAATGTAGATAATGTTATAAATTTTTGTAAAAATTACTGAAAATAATGAAGTATTAAAAATGAAATTATTCCTATCTATATCGCGTCTGCAAAGAAAATAGTTGTCTTATATGAATTTCCTCTGTATCATTATTTATATTTAAAGAGGTAACAGTAACTTATACCTAAATACTATTTTTATTAATAAAATATATGTTTAATTGCACCTCAACATTAAGTTATTCACCAACGTAACAGTATACGTAAAACAATAATATAACAGATATAAAAAGTAACAAAATAATAGTTGTAGTCATACTTCTTTCCCACTTGTTAAAGACTAAAAATCTTTTATGTAATCGTAAAAGCATCCATATTTTGAATAAAGCCGTTTGTTAATTTATGTTAAAATTTTAAGTATCTTGCATTATAAAATTGAAATCCTTGAAAACATAATAGTACAGACAAAGTAATTATTTGTACAAGAAATATTAAATTGAAAATGTCTTCGATTGTTCTGCAAATCTAAAGCAAAAGTATATTATAAATAAAAGGATTATACAATAATTAATTTACGTTTTAAGAACCAAAGTATAGTAATAATGATTCTTTAGATTACTTTTCTTCAAACGCAAAGAATATCTTCCAAAAATGTGAAAAATAAAATGCAATATTTTTAAAAATATTTTATAGCAACGAATAATTAAGTTTACCTATTTAAATGGTCATATCGCCTTGTAAGACGCTAGAGTTTCTTTTTAATTCGTGCATCTTTTTTCCCGTTAATCAAAAGATCAACAGGATGTCAAATCATTTTGCAAAATCATTAATTCATTACAGACATACAATACCTATGAAACTATCGACTCTAGTGTAGAAAGGCGCTATCACGGAAGCTCCGACGTATTGCAAAGCCTGAGTTATCTCGAAAATCGGAGTCGGCGATGTGTCGAACGGAAAATAAGATTTGTAAAATGTACTGTATTGTAGGAAAAAATTGCTTCACATTGGGATACAATCGTAAGAGCATAAGTATATACGAAACCCATAGTTTCTGTGAGAACGATCAGTCCTATGGTTGAATCTGGCCAATTTTCCGACTTCACGCATTTCATCTTGCTGCAATTTGGTTTTCATATTTGCTTAATCATCCTTTATGTGTGCTATTACAGGTTCTAATACTATAAATAAATCATTCTACAATATAGAAACTTTTTCATAATAAAATATTGCTTAACTTTATATAATTAACGCATAGTGATTAAGAGTAAAATGAAAAGTATGAATTTCATAATAATATAAAACAAATAGCTTATTTTTTTAACTTTAACATGCATTTGAAGATAGATACGGTAGTAGAATTGTAAAAACGTTTGAAATCTATACTTGGACACGTGTGGCATACGCATAGTGAAATGCGATGCCAAGCTTTATTGATCGTACTGTTTTCGCTGTCTCATCTGAGCTTTCGTTATATGTTTGCATCCCGTCACTGCTCATTTTAACGAAATGCTTATAATTGTAATTCAATGAAGAAATACTACATAAGTTTTAGAATTCTTAAATTTCTTTCTCACTCAAAATTTCGTTGGTTAAAAAATTATTTATAAATTTATATCTTATTTATAATTTAAATTCTTTATTTGATAAAGTTACTTTCTTTTATTACATGCTCAGATTTTCAAAACTGGATACATTTTTAATATTTTAACTTTGTTGCACCTTAAAAAATATTTGAGTAAGTAATTTTTAAATTTAATAACAATATAAAAGTGCTGCTAAGTACCGATGTATTGGCAGCGAGTTTTTTTTTTTGTATTTGCAACTCTGGATCATAACTGCACAAAATTAAAAGAATTTAAGCCCTATCAGAAGAAGTTTTTATGGGATCTATGAAAGTCATTTCAATTTTATAGGTTCTCCATTAATATATCATTTGGAGAAATTTTGGGCGTTCTCTTTAAAAATTCAAATCGTAAACTTATTTTATATTAAATGAAAATCTACCATAAGTAACTAAAACATTCTTACAGAAAATTTTTACTGATTTCATTGAATCGAAACGTGTAAATTGCCACCCGAGCCGAAGGCGAGGGTAGCAAACATGTGCTCTGGGGGGTCCCTTTTATCCTCATGTTGTCGTCCAAAAATAGTATATTGTGTACCTAGTGCGTAAAGTGAGCCTTTTTAGACCAACTCTGGAGTTTGCAGTACGAGTCGAAGGTGAACTAGCACGAGCTGAAGGCAAGTGCGTTTTGCGAATCGAAGATGAGTACCTACTGCAAACATACGAAGTCACGTTCTCTTCCTCTCGCTGCTGCAGGAGGCCTCACTAGACTCGAACTGGTCGATTTTCCATTCTCTTTTCTATGCAAGAAAAAGGCCTTTTTCATGCACGTGTTGAAAAAAGTACTATGTGCAGCATGGGGGCAATTGACTTTTTCAGACTAGGATGATGATATTGAGCACTCATGTATTACTCGGTCGCCAAAGGCCAAAGGCGTCCTTGTGAGTCTCTGGTGCTTAATCACCATCCTCGCTAGAAAACTCAGCTTTCCTCCCTAGTTGAACAATTTACTATTTTTTAATTTTTTTAACGATATAAGTCTACTTTCTTGTCCGCTTCGTCACTTTTTCGCCCGCTTCGGCTATTTTAGCTACTGAAATAATGTACATTTATGAGAAGAACATTTATTTGTCATGTTGACCTCATGATTGACTTTCTGGTAATAAGATAATTCGATAATGTATCTACTAATTCGATAATTAGTAGATAAATTGATCACTGTGATCTAAATATCGCCAACAAGCTGAATCAGTCATCTTTTGCTCTAATTCTTTTTACATCAACGAATTTCATCTCAAATTCAGATGCAGTGCTTTCATCGAGAACGAATATAGTGATTGGTGGAATCTCAAGATTTCGTATTCTGGAATAGGACCAAAAAGGAGTTCACATTCATGATTGGTTACTAATTAGAAAAATATATGTGTTTTCGGATTTGATCAAGTCTAGAAGACCAAAGTGTTTCTGGATCTCAATATATGGCCAAATAATAGAAATATCATAATAGCATTATCGATTAATATGGATTTTATTTCACGAAAAGTATTCCTTGATATTTCTTCATCATCATGAGTTTTCATAAAAAGAGCTTTTCAAATAATAAGACAGTGCTCCAAGTAATAAGACATGTGCATTTATTATAATTTAAGTCATCAATGTGTTAAGAATAATTTGTTTTTAGATACAATTTAGTTTCTTAGAAACATTCAATAAAAATAATTTAGATTTTGAGTGTACATTTTTTTACTAAATATCAAATTTACAAAACTTCATCAATAGTAGGCAGAATTTTATTTTGATATCTACGCGGAATATTACTTGATTTGTTTTTAATTGAAATGTACATGAAATAATGAATTTGAGCAAGTAACAGTAATAACAACAGTATAACTACTTGACATTTTATACAATTAGGTAAGCAGTTGTACTAGTTGACCCGTTTTTTTCAACCTAACATTATTTTACTGTTGGACCTGCTATTCCAAAACGTACTGGCACAGGCTCAGCCACAATTCAGCCAAGTCCTGACGCGTCAGCATTACAAAAAGAATATTCGCGCGAGGTCTTCGAGTAACCGTTGCGACATTAGCTTAGGTACTGAGTTCATTTAATTCGCTCCATCGTCCTTCTCATACGTAACAGTGCTTTCTGTGAGGAGCTTTCTCAATTCCAACTAAGCTATTTACTTGTCAGAAGTTGATACGTATAAATCAGTACAATTAGGTTATGGCAAGTAAACTTAGATACTTTATTATGCCTAGCGGAGGATAAAACTTCAACGATAAGAGCAAACAATTTAATCATACAAGATTACTTCTACATAATGCTATATATATTTTGTAACTTCTTTATACTTTAAAATCAAAGTAATGCGTATATATTTTGAGTGTATTAAATTTTTAAATCATTACCGTCTCGACTACGCTAAAATATAATTAGCTTCACTAAACCAAAGCGGTACAAATACTACTATTTTCTGTTGACAAGTTTTCAACGAAGAAATCCAATTCTGACCATACGAAGAACAAATCTGCAGTTTGTGGACCCTTGGTAAAGTAGAATATAAGAAAAGCTGCCAAGAATATGGCATAAGCTTGTCTTTTCTGAAGATTGAGGTCATATCCCAAGTGTTTTTAAGATTAGTCTATTCCAACTAATGGAAAAGTCAAAATCCTCTAAATTAAAAATATAAGTTTTACATACTTTTTAAGTTGGATGACAATAACATTAAAACGACATGTTATAGAAAAAATAGCATCATTCATTTTCAATATTGTTCACTTTTTTCACTTTCTGACTAGCAAATTAAACTACTGAAATAATGTGAATTTAACTTGAATCATAAAGAAATTTAATATCTATTAAAGCAATATAATATTATGTTTTTTTTAAATGTCTCAATACCTTTATTTTCTATCTGTAATAAGTAAAACTTCTTTGGCTATGCAACTGGATATATCTTACATACCCAGATATAATCAATAAAAACATCTTTTAAATCAAAAATAAGACTTAAGAAGTGTAAATAGACACATTTAAAGTACTAATATTAATTATAAAGTTGTACAATACAATCGATGACCAAATAATAGTCAAATTGAATGCTTTCCCATAAAAATTAAAAGCCCAATACAACTCGGTAGTCTTATGAAATAAACTATAAAGATTTTTTTTGCTCCAAATGCTCCAAATAAATAAATTATTTTACATGATGTAATGTATAAATTAGTAATATTTAAAAATAATCTGCATCAGTAAAAACAGATTTTTTTTAGAAAATAAGTTTTTTATATTCTAAAAACCTTTTTACTTTTTACAAAGTAGAAAAACAAATAGAAAATTATAGGATTCGTATGCCTGTAGAAATAACTCTTTTATCATCTCTTTATTCAACAACTTTTATTTTGACATCTCATACCTAAATTATTTTTTTAAGTTATGACATAGTCATTATTAAATAAGAAAAATACTGTTTTATAAATAGGAGATAAATGGGTAATTTCAGCTATGGAATTATACATAAGAAATATCTTATATCTTATAGAAATCTAAGCTATAAACTTTTATTAAATACATTTGATTCTTATAGGAAAAATTAGATTGACAATATTGATCGACACAAGATGACAAACATAATGAGTTATAAATTGAGACTGTTATGTAAAAATATCAGAAATTCTTACATGTTCATGAAAGGTACTCCAGGCAATACTCTTCTGCATTTAAAGGTATATAAATTAATTTTATTCTTAAAAAAGAGGTATGTCTTATAATGTTCAAGTGATAATCTTTTATTTTTGGATTTTAAAGTAGTATTGTTTATGAATGAAAATTTAATAAAGTTAATATTTTTTTATTGAAACGCATAGCTTCAGAATTAAAAAGATATTACAATTGCACAGAGCGTGCAAAATTACTTGATCTTTTTAAATTTCTATTAAACTGATTAACTGTTTGTTAACTTTAAGGCATATCTATTTATTTTATTTTAATTAAATTATATGAAAAGTAATTATGTTGTGATCCTACTTAAAAAACAGTTTATAACGTGTACGATAAACTAACTAAAATAACAATGTAAACGAAAATCGAGATGGAAATAGCTCTTTTAAAGTGGCTTCAGTGGTCTAGTAAACCTAACGTTATTTTAATGATTGTTTACACATTCCAATCCAAAAACTGATATAAGGTTCAAGTAGATAGTTGAAAGACTGTTGCGCAAATTAGTAGTTAGTATTATTGCATAAAAAAATATTGAATATTTCATTTTTCATTTAAGACAACTTAAATATAATTAAGAAAAAATTGCAATTTGGTTAAAATTTATCCTTTACAGTAGGAATTGAAAAAGCTCTTTTTGAACTCACTTCAGTACCCTCTTCCCTTAATAGCAAACTGTTTTGACCATATTTCTAGTTATTTTCTAGCAACTTTTAATAAAATGTTAGACACGAATCAAAAATTGTAAAAAGATCGTATTGTTAACCAAATTAAAGTGAGCTCTTCAACTAAGAAAGATTTTCTTATAAGATTTTGAAAAGAAATCGTGGTCAGATATTTTATTAAAAATTCTTGACTAATTACTTTTCATATATTATATTTCAATGAATAGAATATACATATCATAACAATCAGTACTTTTATTTAATTTATTGAGAATTGATGGGGTAAGTATTTGCTTGTAAGTAGTTTGTCAAAATAATAAAAATATTTAACTAGAAAAGAGTATGTTGGCACATAAATTTAAATTTATCAATATTAAGTAAGAAAATAACTAATTATTTTAAATATTATAATTTATGTATAAGTAAATTTTTGTTTATCCTCCTTTATATATTCATGAGTTGCTCATTAGATCATAAAAACGGATAATAAGAAGATTAGATACCTTTTCTAGTTATTTGTAATAAAAATACTATTTACAAATTATTAATAGGGTATTTTTAATTGATATATTTTTACAATTAACATGTATTATATGTAAAAAGATAAATAAATAAAATAAATATAATAAATAAATAAATAATAAAATTAGTATTTTAATTTTGCCTATTCCTTCAAAATAAAAACTTGATTATATTGTTTCGTTAATAAAAGACATTGTGTAATCAACGCAAAGTGAAATTACTGGAAGTATTACAATCGCTTTAGTAATTAAATTATTTCTTACAGTAGTCTTTTTCTACACATTATCTTTTATTATTTCATTTCCAACCTGTCGCTGTAATCGATCCGTCTTCTGTACTCGGACTGCTTTTAACAAACAGTAAGTATAGTAAAAAAAGGATTCATATTTTATTTCTTGTCGTCAATATTATTTAGAACTTGGAAGTTCAAAGTAAATAAGTTAATTAAATTGTTTTAATTGTTTATTTTGTTATCTTGTACATTGCAACAGTGAAATTTTAACAAACTATATATTTAGTCAAACATTAATTTAAGTAAAAAATCGTATATTTTTTTTATCAACTTTGTATGAAAATCTTATATTAATGAAGAAGTGTACAGAAGTTTTTTAAAGCATAAATCTTCTTTTAGTTTGTTTTAGTATCGTAAACATTCAAAAGTTTCAATTATTATCTGTAATAAGCAAAGGAACGATTGATAATAAAGTAGCAAAACACTTTATGTATTATATATAATATATTTCTTTAAAAGTTTATTACAAATTTTGTAAAAACCTATAAAAATATTCAAATATATTTATTTCATATATACTCTATTTCAATACTGTACTAAATAATTTCTGTCATCTTTTGTCTTTCTTTTACTGCTAGAAGCATTGACAAATAGCCCAAAGAAGTCTTTCCAATCTGTAACAAGAAAAGTGCTACATGAATAGATTATTATTATTTATTTATCGACAGTTTTGTGGACTTACAGCACAAAAAAGTCTAAGAGATAGAGAACAAAATTTTCCAGCCGTGATCTCAAGTGGAAATTGCGCGCGTTTCATGACAAACATAAGATCGGATGTTTCTCTCGGTTTAAAGTTATACCATTTGCACTCATATGCTGCTGCACATATATCTAAGCTCTTGAAGAAAAACAAGAATATGTAAGTTTCATTCTTTGCCATCGAAAATTGATTTAGATAAAACTGTTAACCTATAATAACTTACTAAATGAATTATTTAAATGTTTGCAAAACTTTTGAATTTCTAAATAACATTTAAAATTCATACTAATAAATTCTAAATTTTGAACTATTTTATCGCATTACCTTCCCACGCAATTTTTCCGCGACAAAACAATAAATATACAAGTCTAATGACATATAAGATATATACATTGTCATAAATATCAGTTGTAGAATTGGAAGCTCGATCGTCGTATCCATGGCAATCTAAATGATTTATGATTCATAATTAATCATAGTCTTAATAAATTAAGAAAGACATTACTCACTGTAACAATTTGATAACCTTGGAGACAAAATTGAAAAATGCAACCAAGTATTTGAAATAGGAACATTCGATTAAAAATTTCCTCAATCGTTTCAGCGAACCTTGAAATAAGTTCGCAGATTGATTAAAAAACCATTTAACTTTAATTTATTTTTAAAAATCAAAATCAAATTAAAACATCTACTTCTAACAGCAAAATATTATGATTAAAATCAAACCTATTGAGTTCGTTATGCTTTCTAACAATCTTCGCTATATTCTCCTTCACACTGTACCCATCGCCCTCTAAACTCCTCAGCTGATCCCTTAGTATCGTCAGCTGACCGCATAGATGTAGTACGAGTACAGCGAAAAAGCCGTCGATGCCCGAGTAGGCCGTCGTCGATGAAAACGTGCAGAAGCCCTGTAGTAGCCAGACAATCTCGAACCAGGGTGTCTTGTACACGCTGGCGGGAAAGTGTGACTCGAAGAGGAAGCCTCGCTTGCCGGTGCGCGCCTCCTTCTGGCGTAGGAGTATCAACCGCAGGAAGAAGAATACGACTGATGTGCCGTAGGCAACACCTACGCATGTGGCGGCTATTCGTCGACCAATCCTAGCGTTCGCACGCATTGCCGATGTTTGCTCACTGGTTCGCGGCATTTTCCAGTCTTCGTACATTTTGTAGATTAGGGATTTGACGACTGAAGAGTTTGGCATTCGTCAATGACAAAGTAGAGAGTAGAAGTTTATTTGACATTTTCGTTGACGGAGAAAATTATAGGATCGATGGGTATGGTAGACGATAATGAAATTGTGTTTAAAAAAGAGACACATTTTATACTATGTAGATATAATGTAGTAGAATGAAAAATAATAAAAGATATGTGTAAGTTTGTAAATTATTTCAAAATCTATGCAATATTAATCGAATTTACTGTAAAACTATTTCATACCTGAAACCGAGGTATAATTATTTAATAAAGTTAATAAATATACTGTATATTAGGTGTTTGCGTCTCGATCTTAACGTTGAATTACTGTTAGATCTGTATAATTACTTATTACATAATAAAATAATTTAATATAATGATAGGTACGTTATCTTTATTTTGATGGTAAATTAAAAATTTATTTATTTTTTTATTTAATAATTTTAATGATAAGAATATATAATACAAAAGGTAACTTTTTCTAACTATTGCAACTTCTTAAACTGTGGAAAAACTTTCCTACCTCGAGAATCGTATCGCAATACTATCATCTTGATCAAGGCTATCGAGACCGGAATATCAGCGGTGCAGAGAATATCGACGATCGTGTCGAGATCACCACCGATGAGAAAAAGCTTCGTCGTCTGCGCCACGATGATGAAGTAGGCGATAAAAACCAACGAGATGAAAAAAACAATATTTGAGATAGCCGTGAAAAGCTTCGAACATTCTAGATCTGGCCAAACTCCAACGAGTTGGAGACTTAAACGGCTGAGCTTCACTGCGAATTCAGCTTCTGGCAATTGTGTTTTTTTCTTCGT
>JAPYZO010001310.1:0-18650 GCA_030522905.1 Torymus flavipes | reverse complement strand
TTATCCTTCATAGAAAGTGGGCAGTTCGTTGCCGAGGACTACTTGGCGCTCGATTCCGTTCTCTGTGATTACACCCAGTCGGATGACGCCACCGCTGCTACCGTCGCGGGACATGGCCAGAGCCAGTGCTATAAAGGAAGGAGGTACAAAAAAATAAGTTATGTAGATAGATTTGTGGGTGATAAAGATTTGACTTTCAGGGACTCACTGTTTTTGACGAGCTCGACACACTGTTCCTTGGTCATATCAGGCTTGTAGTTGGCATCAACGTAACCATATACGTAGCTGGAGCCTGATCCACCAATGGAGATGCGCTGGCGAACGCACATACCTCCCAGAGGTACACTGTAAACCTGTCCACCTTTCAGAGAGTCCCAGCCAGCTACCAAGATACCTGCCATTAGGGAGTCACGGTAGTTGTAGCATAATTCCCTGAAAACATTGGCTGCGGTCTCTACACGAGGCTCTTGCCCCAACTCCATTCTGGTAACAACAAAGATTCGTTAAAAATATTCATGGGGAAAGGATGAATAAAGTAGGCTTCTGGAATCTACCTGTGAAAGCCAAGATGATAGTTGACAATGTCTGAAATAGCCTGTGTGTCAGCAGATGATCCAGAGCGACAGCAGTAAATGTAGTCAGTGACTTTTGTTAGCTTGTCAGCCACACGATTGGCAACATAGGCTCTGAAGAGGATAAAAATAATGTAAAACATGTTGAAGAAAATATTATTTATGAAATGATTTACATACCCAGTAGTTGAACGGGAGTCAGCACCAATGACAACACCACCATCAAATTCGCATGCCATAATCGAGGTCTAACGCAAAAATATACAAATTTTAGGTAAACGATTAAAAAAAATGTTTCTATTTATAAAAAATCTTAATAAAAACATATTTTATCATGAAATAATTTCAAATGATCGCTAGTTTGCACCGTCATCCTAACCTACAACCACAGAACTCGTAGATAAAAAAGACTTACACCGGTGCTGTGCTCCGCGTGCGCCCAGTCTGGCGCCAAAGACCCCGCCACCGGGTTACCACCAGCCATCATAGGCCCAGCAACGTACGCCATTATTTATTATTATTTGTTAAATAAATTATCAACAATTATACACCAGAAATCACGTCGACAGTCGGCGAATCTTGTTGACGGCGGCTTCAAAAGTTGCGTCGACCGTGGCGCTACCTACTGTAGTGCGATTTTTTATAGTGAAAAAAAAAATGCAGTTTGGCGCGCTATTTGAGTTTCAAAGCTCTTGTTGGAAAAATGAATAAAATGGAGATAAATACAAAACTAACTTAATTAAAAATGTTATTTTATTTCAATCATTTCTTAAATACAATTTTCTACAAACTTCAGTGATGGGGATGTCAGAGACTGGTGGAACGCCACCAGGAATACTTTTTCGTTGCTCCAGGCAATATTGATCTGTGATAGTTCTGGGATCATCGATATCTGGTGTCAGAGTCATATTTATAGCTGGGTAGATAGCAAAAGCAAAAACAGCGATTGCCATTAAAATCCAAATGGGCAGGGCTACTGCCCAGTATTTTGATGGCAGGTATGTTAGTCCCAGTGTTTCGTGTAAAATTTCATCAGGTACAAAGGCCCATACAAAATATAACAATAACAACATATTAGATCCTATGTACAAGGCGTATCCATACACTGATCTTGGGCCATATGGCGCTGGAGTGCGTTCAGACATTTTTTATAAAATTTTATTCACTGGTACTTTTACTGGTATGATCTTGATCTAGTGAACCGTAATGATCAAAAGTAGGTGCTGGTGGGCCAAATTCTTTCATAGTTTCAGTAACGAGAATCAGTGATTCAAAAAAGGATGTTACTGCTACACGAACCTTTCGAGCCTCTTCAGCATAAAAGAGTCTGTAAAAAAAAAATTTAATAATGTCTTGCTTTACTTAATAATACAGCTATTATTAATAGATAGTTTACATACACTTTAATTATATTAGAACTTAAGTAAAATCCTTCTATAATTTTTTTACTTTTTAATGGTTCTAAATCAACTTTTATGGATTGGTAAACAACATCAGCCTCTCGCTTGCTAGGAAACGGTATGTTTAATTCACTGATATTTATTATTATAAATAATATTATTAAGGAATAATATTTTTCCTTAATAGTCTTTCAAGCATAAATAGTAAGTACAAAAAAAAATTTTATTAATTAAAGGATACACTACGACACCATTCATGTCGCTAATTAATCTAAAGTCACCTGTAAAATCTAAATTATAATTATAAATTATTTTGTTTTATTTATTTATTAAAATAAATAATTTTAATCTTGTACAGGCCTATTTTTAACGAAATACTTAAATATTTATATTTATTATATACAAACAACCCACACGCATGTTGAGGTTAAAAAGTACTGTATATAATTATGAGTGCATCATTTAAAGTAACCCAACCTGACCTGCAATGTTGATCAAAAGACATGCCATTGGGTATGCCAAAGATCAAATTCAAGCTTATACAGTATGTGACTAATTAAAAAAGACGTATAAATATAGTTATAATAAAAGAGTAGCAATGGAAAAAGTTTAAGTAGAAGTATTATTGTTTAACAATGGAAGAAAAAATGTTATGTTTATTATAAGTATTATTAATCTTATTGTTCTAAATATCTTGTTATTTGAAGATGATCCTTTCATATGGTTAATCGATATTAAAACGTGACATGAAACAGAAACACTAAACGTCAAGAATACCTGTTATTTATGTATATGTGTTAAAGTGTTTGTAGGTTAGTTTCAGTGTACAATCAAGACAAAAAATTTATTATTTTGCCAAATATTACAGAATGGATGTAAAACTAGATGATAGATTAAATGCTCTTCAACAAATAAGCCAAAGGAAACTTGTTGAAATTTTAGATGTCATTCCAGGAAAAAAAGATTTTATTATTGAACAAAAGTTGATGAAAATACTTGATTCTTTTGTGGGCGTAACAGTTTTAAAGTAAGATAATTAAAATAAATTTTATTTTTGTATTTCATGAATAACATATTTAATACTCCAATAATAATTTTAGAAAATATGGAGTTGATAAAATATTTAAATTTGCTCAAGGCCTTAAACCAACAAATATGCAACGAATTTATGTAGTCACCTGTGATCTAATAGTATGTCAAAATGTTTTTGATCAAATTAGGTCTGAAATATCTCAAACACCTGGTCTTTCACATCATATGTTAGTAGCACCATTTGTACCAATAACAGTAGATAATCTCCTTGAAGAAAATGGTAATGCTCAACATTTAAGAAAAAGTATTGATTTTGTTTTTAATTTTTTAATCATACATTAATTATAATTTTATTAAATACAGGTCTATGTGGGCTAGTTACATTGAGACCATTAGCTTGGGAATTCATAAGGACAGATGGAAATGTTTTATCCATGGAAACACCATTATTTACTGATTTGTATTATCACAGAGATACAAGCTTGCTTCCTGCCTTTGCACGAAGTCTTTGGACTTTGCGAATGGTTGTTGGGGTTCCCAATTTCACTCTTGCTTTAGGAAAACATAGTCAGCAAGTTTTAAAAATGATATCTTCTATGGATGAATCTCTAGGCTCACCAAGTACTAAAGATGAATTTGGTGCTTTTATTTTAATGGACAGAAGTCAAGACTTCGTATCAACTCTTCTTACTCCAGTTACTTATTTGGGATTATTAAGTGAAGTTGTTGATATCAATATAGGCTCTGCAACTTTAGGAAATTCACAAACTAAACTGGATCCAACTAAAGATCCAGTATATGGAGAAGTTAGAGATAAACATTTTAGTGATGCGTTTCCAACATTACGATCTAAGGCTAAATCTCTTAAGTGTAATTATCAGGAACTTTTTTGTTAAGTTGATTAATAGAGATGTATAACATATATTCTTAAATTTTAGCTGAGCAAGATGCCATGCAATCTATGAAATTATCAGAAATGAAGCATTACATTCAAACAACACTCCAAAAAACAACAAAAACTAAACAACAACTTGAATTTCACATTTCTGCATGTGAAGCTGCTGTCAATGCACTTGCTTCCAAGTTTGAAGATTTACATTCCATAGAAACTTCAATTCTTGAATGTAATCGAAGAGCAGAATGTTTGGAATATATCTTAAGAAATATTGGTAATATTTAATAAAAAATTAACATTATTCATTTTTTATACCCAATTTTTTATAATTAAAATTTTTCGTAGATGATAACCCATCCAGAAGTCTTCGACTTTTTTCATTATTATCTATCACAAGTGATGGAGTTACTAATAGTGAAATATTGCCATTACAAAAATCATATTTACACGCATATGGTTATCAAAATATACCATTATTTTATAAATTGGAAACTGCAGGTCTGTTAAATATTAAAGCAGAAAATATGCTTAAGAGATTACCAAATTGGACCAGTAAATGGACAACAAATGCAAAACGTCTGAAATTATTTCCCAATCCATCTAAGCCTATAGATTTAAAAGGACCTACATGTCCAAGTTATGTGTATAGTGGAGCTTATATTCCAGTTATAGTAAGCCATTAATTTTTTAATATTTTGAATAACGGATACAAAATGAATACTATTAAATTAAACTAAAAAATTATTTTTTAGGCCCAAATTTTAAACATTGTGAATTCACAAATAACAGATCCCAAAGGTTTTGAAGAGTTAAATAATACTGTTGGATGTACTTTTAGTGGAATTCAAGGACCAATCCATCCACAAATTGTTGTAATATGTGTCATTGGTGGGATTACTTACAGTGAAATATCTGCTTGTAGACTGATAGAAAAATCAGCGGGTATTCAATTAGTTTTAGTATCAGATTGTATTTTAACAGGAAGTAAAATGATTGAAAATCTACAAAATGCATGATTTTTTGCCATGCATATGTTTTAATTATGTACAGTGTACATCTTGTACTATACAATTGTATATAATTTTATTTATTATATAAAGCAATTTTTCTATCTAAGAAATAAGAATTCATAATTGTATGAAAATGGCAATATTTAATACTCCACTGTAAATTAATAAAAAAAATTTTTATGAAACATAAAATCATTGATATTAAATTTGTAATTAAATGAATAAATACATTTTCATTAAATAAAAACATTGATTTATTCATTACCAATGTCATTATTCATCTAGTTTATCGTAATAATAAAAATCAATAGTTTCCGCGGTTGTCATCGCGATTACGTTCCCGATCACGCCTCTGACGTCCCCAATCTTGTCCTTGTCTGTTGTAGTTTTGACGATCGCGGAAGTTACCTTGGTTGCCTCGCGAGAAGAAGTTACCTACGAATGAGAAAAAAGTACAATGAAATTTCGAAGTATACTTTTGTTGTGGAATTTGAAAAAATATAAGCGATATCTTTCGTTTACCCTTTTCCCTACCTTGCTTCATTTCAAAGATACGTTCATTCGAATCAACGAAGTTATTGACCTTATCTGTTAATTGTAACGCTAACGATTGTAAGCGACTGGGCTCACTTCTGTGCATTACGACTGTTTCTGTCGGGTCATCCAGTGATGCCTGAAATTTTGAAAGATTAATAAATCAAATTCTTTAAAATGTCTTACCGATACGAAAATTATTTGTACTGAAGTACCATCAGTTCTTCATTAATGATCATTTTACTAATAGTGGAATGAACAATCGATCTCTTCAACTGAAACATGTCAGCTAACGTGGGCATAGATATCGAATCATACACATGCGAGTAAGTGAAAAGATACGTCCTTAGGGCTTCTTCCTTGATCAGCTTAGTGAGCATAGCTCGCACCTTATCCGCTTGATAGAACAAATCCCAAACCTACGAAGTCAATTCAACGCTTTTAATTAGTAAAAAATGTACGCACATGACAAACGAATGAAATAAAGGTTCCTATCATACCTTAGCGTTCATCTTCTCGTTGATGATAAAGTTGTTGCACGCTGACCAATTGCCATTGCGCATAGCCTTGGCAGCAGCAACGACATGTTCCCTCATCGACTCGGGTGGACCGACCAGCGACTGACGTTCGCTCGACCTGAGCTGCTGGTAGAAGGTCTTGGAGATCATCCTTCTCCTGGCATCGAACTCATGAGCTGCCATGTATGGAATTTCAATGAGCATGGCCGAAACGAGGTACACGCACTCCAGCAGTTCCAGATTGATGTGCATGTGGAAGGGCATTTGACGCTGCTTCTCAATTTTCTCCTGCTCCTTGCTTCGCTCGTGCTGTCTTTGAGGTAACAGACCTTGCGCCAAAAGTTCCTTGACCTTTCCGGTCATCATCAAGTCCAAAAGACAACCGTGCGCGTCCTTGATGTTTGCATGTCGGAAGGCACACAGTCCGAGATGAGCGATGGTGCGGTTGTATAGAATCTGAAAAAAATGTATAATTAGGATATTTTCCGAACATGATAACGTTGAATTGGCTTTTCAAACTAAATAGGAAAGTTAGTTACTTGTGTCGCAGGATCAGAATGCTGAATGGTCTCTTGCAAATGCGACATCAGTACCAGATCACGAGCTTGGAACCAGTTATCGTGCAATGCGTGATGGTAGATGTGAGAAAGGATGGCTCTGGTTCTAAGACGATCCGTGTCATCGTGAGCGTATATGTATTTACAAAGCTTCTCCATAACTTGCACGGAGGTAACAACGTCTGCTGGTACTTCTCCCTAATAATTTTCAATTATTAAAAATAAATTAACATAAGTTAAAAAATACTAATTATTTGCTATTTATTTTATAATTTGATTTAACTTACATCCTTTTGTTTCAAAACTCTGGGATCAAACTTGTAATAAAGATGTTCAATTTTGCGGAGATAGATACGGCACAGCTCAGAAACTGAACCTTTGCTTTCCAAATATTCCTGAACTTTATCAATGGTAGATGATACTCTCGTTTCATCCTTCAATCTAGATAAAAAATTACAATGAAATAATTAGTATTAAGTCAAAGTATCACTATTAATTATAATTATATTGATTGTACCTCTCCACATATTCATTACTGTGTGGGTCACATTCCTTTAAAAGTTTTATGAATTCCTCATCCAATCTTTCAACTAATGTGAGCACACAACCATGCAGCTTGAAAGGTGGCTTCTCATATTCTTCTTCATCTTCAGGGATTGAATCAGCAATAGTCATGTCTGGTGATGCCAAGAGCAAATCCAACATTTCTGTGATACGCTCCAATAGCCTGAATAAAAAAAAATATATTTATTAGTACAAAAGTAACGTTTCATAAATTGTTTGTTCATAATTTGTGTTTTTTGTAATCTTACCTTGACCAATATTCAGGTTTCATTGCATCAGAAACTTTTGGATTGTAATCAAAGATTGAAGAAACTATGGAGAATTTGATCTTCACAGATACTTGAGAGCCAAGACTGTGAGCATCAGCAATTGATTGCAGTTCGTGCAGCAATTCAATCTGTTCTCTTCTGTCTGTCCTCTTTTTACCACGAGCAGCAATGATTTCTCCCAACTTTTTTAAAACAGCAGGAATATTGATTTCAGCATCTTTAGCAAACATTTTTGGTTTTTCTGAAGGAATGGCAACTCCTCCTTTGACAGTTTCCCATTCACCTTCGCCATCATCTTCTTCACGCTTCTTTTTCCTGTCCTTTTCTTTACGATCCTTCCTGTGTTCTTTCCTAATCTGCTTCTGCTCAGGTTCCTCACCTTCTTTCTGAGTTTTTCTGAAGTAATCAGCTCCAACATGCTGGGGTTTGTCATCATCTGAATCAGTTGAACTTTCACTGTCAGAACTACTGCCCCAATCTGAATCACTTTCACTTCCATCATCATCTGCGCCTTTCTGTTTTTATAAATCAAATTATTAATTTATTTAATGTACAAATTTTGTATTGTTTATAACAGCTAATTTTGTACCTTAAATTTAGAAGTATCTGGAGCACTAGGTTCCTGTTTCTTGAAATCAGAAGCACGGACGTCATCATCATCAGAATCTGCTTCATCAGCTAAAGTGAGTAATAAGTAGTTATCAATCAATAAACTAATAAAACGTTTTAGTAATGACAAAAGTGTAGCTTACGTTTCTCGTCTTCCTCATCATCATCTTGATCTGGATTTTCACGGAACTTTGTGATATCTTCTTCAAAGTCTTTGTTGTATTTCCTCAATTTCTGACGTAATGAAGTCAATGATTTGGAGTTATTCTTTGACATATTTTTACGACCTTCTCTGTCCTCCCAGACTTCATTAATGAAGTCTTCCATTTCAACTAAACAGCGTACATAAAAACGAGGTGTTTGGCCACTCTCTTCCTTTGATATTACAGGTAAAGCCTTTTGATAGGCCCTCATAAGGTCTTCAAAAGCTGTTAAGCACAAATATTAATTTTGTTAAGTTTTCATCATAATACAATTTATTATTCAAAATAAATTAGCAATTAAATAAGAAATACGTACTGCTAAGCATGCAGCTCATATCTTTAATCTTCTTGTAATTTCTTATGAGCTTTATAAGATTTGTAATCTCCTCATATCTCTTTTCCTTAGTGGACCTGACAACGCGTTTGGTTTCTTCTTCATCATCGCTGAACTGTAATAATTTATTAACAATAGTAATGCAGATTATCATATTTATTATTTGGATAGAAATAAGAGTTTTAATTTCTTACAGTAAATGCTGCTGCTGGTGCGCGTTGAACCTGCTCCTCCTCCGAGGAGGTTTCAGACTCGGAGTCTGATCCAGTAGCGAAAAAACGACTCATTTTGTATGATTTTCTAAAACAAACACATAAGAAAGTATGCCAATTAGGTAGGTATATTACAAAAATTAATTTCTATTTTTCTTTGATCTAGGTATGTACTAGAAACTTATATGGTAGTGATTGTATGTACTAGAAATTTTAAAATAAAACAGATTTCAAAAAGATAAATAGTATTTTTTAACTTATTTGCAAAAAATAATCAAGGAAGACAGGTGTTCACGTGTACGCAAGATGCCAAAATATACGACTGTGCGAGCCGTCAAACACATTGTTTAAACAATCACAGTCATATACTCTTCTACAATTGAAGTAAAATGCTCAAAATAAAGATAAAAATTTCATTATTCACAAAACACCGAATTGATGCACTTACTCGCACTAATGATCTTGTATATTTCAACACAAAATGCGTTGATTCCGCCTCACTGGTGGACGCACTCGAAAGAGGTTAAGTCGCCGGAGTGGCCGAGTGGCTTGCAATGGCGCGAACGTCCACGAACTATGCAAAACGTGATATGTGGGCAACTCACTGGACAGTGAACACTAACTACTCACTTAAATATATATTGGATTTGGGATGTATCATGTATGTATACTGTTCATCTACTTACTTCTTTTTGTACAAAAGATTTCTAGATTTGCTTTATGCAACTAATTATAAATTTAAGAAAAAGTTATGTGTTTAATTTATATATACTTCTAATAAAAAATATTTTTTTATGATAAACCATATATTTACAACATATGTTTTCTACTTTACCGGCGTATTAGAGTTCCACCAGTTTATGACAGATGGAGCAATACCTATCAAACATATTTTGAAACAGGAAATTAATTTATAATATACGGTAATTGTCGGAGAACACTTCGTTGATTTGGTAAAAGACGATATATAGATACCTCCTTATAATTCGTTCCGAAAAGAACTTGGAAGCCGCTTCAAACCGATAATACCTAATACCAAATCGGAATACGCTTCAAAAAGGTACCTAAACTAGATCTTTTCGAACTTGTGGGTATATAAAAGTGATCCTTAGATTAATTATCAGATGAGTAAATTTAATAAGTCATAACATTTACAATTGAACATTTTCTATGAAAAAATACAACTCATAACATAAATCGCATAAATTTTCATAAAAAATTAAAGAGTTGGTACCATTTCGGAGCAGCTTTGCAGTAGTACCTTTACAAACGGATTTTGAGGAGGTACCGTTACGAAATCAATCATGACTCGTGAGGTACCATCTTTTAGCAAACCAACGATTTTATGGCGACTAATATTTTTATAATAATAAAATTAAAATATACAAATATTTACGGAAATTTATGACATATGAAAAATTTATCATCATTTTTTGACTTATTTATATAAATAAAAAGACTTTTAATTTTTTGAATTATTTCGACTTCTTTGCAGCCAAAAGTTACTTGACCTGGGGGTTTAGATCGGAAATTATCTCCTTGGACCAGATGAATATTTTTGTCTTATCATCCATATGGTACCACACCCATGAGGTCATCTTCATACGTTTAAGTTATTTTTTAAATATCTATGAAGAAGTATTTTTTCATTAACTATAAGTCTATAACATTTAAGAATGTTGCAAATATATTGGACCGATATTATTAGTAATATCGTTATAAATTGAGTAAACATAGAGTCCCGTATAGGAATGTACGCAGCACTTTGGGATAAAAAAAATTATTAGGACATTAAACTTTAATATATAAATCATTTTTATTAAAAATCTTATACAGTCCGTATAAGACGAATAGAAATTACAATACACATTAGTATAAATTAAACATTAAAGCTAATCTTAAAATTACAAAAACATGCTTCTCTTATATTTTAATGGCACAATTACAATGCTAGTTTGAACTTTACAATGAAACGCGGTCTTTGTGTGTAATATAATACAACTCGATTTTTTTTTATTATAGACGACACACAACTACGCAGTATGTTTTTAAGAATCAAGCGTATGTTTTTTTCAAATCCTCGTATCAAAAATTTAATTAAGTCATTGTATCGCGTCTCGCGCAACGTCCGGCAATGTCTCACAGAGCAAAAAACCCTCTACGCGTAAGAATATATGTTATTCCGTGTTATACACCTCTCAAAATTTACATTCTTCTTTTTTCATCGCTTTCTCGTATGCTCTAGTACCGGATGTACCTGCCGTAGTACTTGGCCGTGCGTCCAGCGTCAATGGGATTACACGCGTACAGCGCGTCACCGCGGAACCCATCGTTACACGTGCAGACAGCTATGTGTCTACGTGGTGAGCAGCTGGCGTTGGTGCCGCATTCGCGACCGGTGCAAGGATTCTGGCAAGAGTAGTCGATGCAGGCACGATTGTCCGGACACTCGGCGTCCGTAGCGCACTCGCCACGCTGACAGGCACTGAGGGCGTTACCGAAGTAGCCCTGGGGACACGTGCACACCGGACGCTTCTTGCCTGTGTTGTCGTGACCAGGACGGCAGACAGCATTCGTGCCGCAGGGATTCGGCGTGCAAAGATCCTCTGTTGACATAGAGAAAGAATTTTAGTTAAATACCTTATACTTCTCGTTTTATTCTGTTAATGGATATTGTCCTATACAACGTTTAAACGTATGTGCATCAGATTCATTTTTATGCGTCACATGCATTTAGATACAGACACGTGCACACGTATGCGTCGGGTGCACTCAAGTACACCGAATGTTCTATAATAAGAAAAATTCTAAAGAAAAATACCACTAGTGTAATACTTAAAAAATACTCGTTTCAAAAATTTAATCTACTGTTAAAAAAAAAAAAAAAAAATTAACTCAGGAATCGCGATAAATAAATTTTAAAAAGACCATAAAAAGTAGTAACAATTCTCACCATCCGTGAAGGGTCGGCAGAAGGTGAAGGGGTCACCGGTTCTATCCTTGGGGCAGCTGCACACCGGCGTGATACCCTTCAGCTCGCAGTTGGCATGGGTGCCGCAAACGCCTTCGCAGGGGTTCACGCACTTCTGGTAGTGACAAGCGGGCTTGCCTGTTGGACAGTCCGAGTGAGTCGAGCACTCAGGCTTACAAGCTATCAGCGGGTTACCCAGCCAGTTCTGGAAAAATTAAGAATATAATTAATAATGCTTAAACGTGATTTTAGTTGGTATGTTAAATTTGATTATTAAAATTCAATTTTTTTTCTTTAATATGATGAATATTTTATTATTATTATTATTGGAAGTATTCATTGCTGGTTGTTTTAGTATATGCTTTTGTTACGTAAATCCGTAATTATTAATTCATACATTGATTAATTATTATCATTCGGACATGCGTGTATTCAAACTAAGTTTCAAAGCGTATACGCGTTAATGCGTAAGGACACTTACATTAAACTATTCCGTGAATTTAAATAAACGCGTATAATTGGCCGTTAGCTAAGCTAATATTTTGTGATCAAGGGCCTATAAATGAAATGATCGTTTATAAGTCTTGAACGTTTCTACTAGTTTCATCAAAATTCATAGCCCGAAGGTTAATCGGTTTCCTCGTTGAATGACAAGATTATAAAGTGATATTGTGAGTTTTTTTTATATAATTAGCAGCTGTTTCTGGAATTCTAGTACCGTCGAACCAAATCATTATTTTTATTATACTTAGTCAATGAAAAAAAAAATTTTGGTAATGTTTTCCGAGATTTTTCTTAAATCTATCATATCAACAGGTTTAGCGCCGTGGCAGCTATACGCACAGTTCCAGAATTTTTCTTTCAAATTATAATTTTGAAGTATATACCGATCATAAAAATTCTAAGTATAGTCGATAAAATTGTCTAAGTTATAAAAGAGCCATAAAAATAAAACATAAATCTTAAATTATTAGCCAAAATGTTATTTCTGAATATAACTTATCTATATCATATCACAAAAGACGTAAAAATTTTTTTAAAATGTTATCCTTTTAAACGATTAGAACCATATATAAGAGAAAAAAAAGAACTCACCTTGGGACAGGTACACTTGGCGCGATGGTTGACCACCTCGCATTCGGCGTTCTCGCCGCAGCTCTTGGCGCAGGGGCTCTCGCATCGGAAGCTGGCAGAGCAACCGAGATGGGATGAACAGTCGAAGTCGTTTTCGCACTCGTGACGGCAGCCTTCGAGAGGACGACCGCGGTAGCCAGCTAGACAGGTGCACGTAGCCACGCCGTTAATCACCTCGCACTTGGTGTTGGAGCCGCAGGGGTTCGGGTTCTTGCAGGGTGCCTCTGAAATGTACAGGGTGGTGCGGGTGAGAAGTTTGAATGAGTGATAAAATTGTTCTATGAAGATATTTTTGTAGAATTTGACATGAAAATAGATAGGCTTGTGCGCAGGATCGTTGATCATTTAATCGAGTTTTTTTTTTACCTGAAACTTAAAGGTGCGCTTTTTATGCCATTGATATTAGAAAGGTTAATTTATCTGTTGAATTTGAGGAAATACATCATTTTAAAGGTCGTACAGATTCATTATAAATCAACCTGCCGCGACGTATTGATATGTATAAAACAAATACAATCAAAATTCCGAAAAATTCCCGATTACCGATATTTAAAAAAAAATTTTAAAAACATTCACTTTTTTCATTTTGAATGCTAACACAAACAGTTAACCTATAAAAATCGAATAAATTCAAAACCTCCGACTCCGCAAACACGACATAAAACTACTTTTATAAAATCGCAGAAAAAAAACAACCGTTTTTCGAATTAGCATTTCAAAAATTTGACGAAACTTTTTCGAATCTCTTTTATCTCGTTTGCAATGTAGAACATAGAAAGTCACTCAGATAGCGCGATCATGTTATCTGCGAGCAGTAGTTATATTCTCGAAAGTTTTGCCCGCGTGTGGTTATCTGGCGACGCGCCACTCTCCTAGCAACCAAGTTTCTTTTAAGATGTAAATCACTTATGAGTGATCTCATTTGACTTTCGCGCAGCGAGAATCGCTGCAGGGCAATGTGCACTCACACACGCCTATTCAAGTACGTAAAACTGAGACCCATGACGCAAACGTTATTCTAATCTTTACAGTTATACTCGCTATATGATAAATTATTATCATATTTCGAAACAGTATTTTAGCAATCTTTGTCAATCTTATATAAGGTACCTCTATATGTATTAAAATAAGGTCAGATGAAAAATCAGGTGAAACGTGAATCGGGTGTCGTCTCATGCCAAAATCCCACCTAATATTTTGCTTTAAATGCTGCTGAAAGTCGGCCTTATACAGGAATTAAAAATCAGCTTTTCAGTACAAAGAACTGTCTGTTAGGTACTTTTACTCCCTCTCCTTCCAAATAAATTAAAAAATACACATTTTGAAGCATTTTACAAACTTTTTTTCAACTTTTAGAAATTACATATCACGAGATCTCACCTGAGAAAGAACATATTAAGAAATTTTTGGAAATTTTATGCTCAATTAAAATATACTCCTTTTGGATATAAAAAAATGCTTCGTTTAAAACCTACACTACGTACTTAGTGTTGTCAGAGAATTAAAAAAACAATGGAATGTTGCACTTACGAGGATCGTAGATGCAGTTGTGGAAGGGATCACCAGTGTAGCCAGGCGGGCAGCTGCACTCGGGCACGTGGTTCCTCGTCTGGCACTGAGCGTTCGTGCCGCAGACGGTGCCGCAAGGGTCAACGCACCTGTTCGCCGAACAGATCTGACTGCCGCGGCAGTCCTCGTTGACTATAGAAGAATAATGGACAATCGTTTAGTTTATAGTTATATCTATTGTTTCTTTGGTGTATATATGAGTACATAGTTTTAGAAGCGAAAGCTGATCGCTGACGTGAAATTGCTATAGAAACGAAAACAATAATTTTATGTTTGAAACTTAATTTTTCGAATTTTTATATTGAATTATGTGTCAAAATTTTTTTAATAATCCTTTTGTTTGTGTCTTAGAGGACACCGGCAATAAATAATTACAGTATCTGTAAAGTCTGAACAATCATCTCCTAAATTTTATTTATCTCGCGTCTCCCACACATTTACAAAAACCTTATTTTAAACATTGACTTGAACCCCTCTTTTAATAATATCAAATCAATCGACTATACCACAACAATAATTATAAATCCCCAAATCGCGCACCAAAAAAAAAAAAAACACCCAGTCTCCGCATCCCAATTAAACCTTGACGTAACTTGCTTGCTTGCTTGCTTGCGCGAACTCTCCCAAAATCTATTATTAGCCCGCGGCTCACGGTCGACAAAAAAAAGAGTCGTCGCCGCCATCGATAATATCGTAAAAGGCGAAAATGTGTTTTATATCATTGAATTTCAGATGAGCCGCCGCGCGATCAGTAACCAAGTGGTGTTGCTTATATAATACAACCTTGCTGTATACTCACTCTTATGCGAAATATATTATAAATATATACTCACTGATACACTCGACGCGCTCGCACCTGTTGAGCGGATCGCCCATGTGGAGGTTGAGGCAAGAGCAGACCGGCCGACCCTCGACCCTCGCGCACTTGGCGTTCACGCCGCATTGGCTGTCGCAGTTGCCGTCGCCTGCGAAGAAATAATAAGAAAAGAAAAACAATTATAATGGTTCCTAATAAGGGAGATGATTAAGATCAAGCACACCTGTTACATAGATGGACTAATATAGATTTGCTCGTAAGGTGTGCGCGTGGGTGGATAGGATTGTTGGAGTTCGGCAGGTTTTCGCGCGATTGGATCATGAAGAGAATTTTTAATAGTGTATACCGAGCGAGCTTCCAAGAATCTTATTATAGGTATGAGATTTTTCATTGTGATTTCAAACGAATCGGTGCTATAGTGTGTAATAACAAAACAATAAAAAACAAATCAAAAGGTAATTAGTAGTATGTAGATTGATTTACAATGCCGGATTTAGAGCCAATAAGTGAAATCAATTTTATATACTATCGAGCTATAATAATTAAACGATGCACATACATCGCACCGCGCATACAAACGAGGCTTATATTATACCTTTACTGATTTTATTTTTATACAAATAGAAAAAAAAAGTCATTTTTTTCCCATCAAACTATTCATCTACAATTTCCGTATTTTTTCGAAACCGTTATTAATTATGCGCCTTGAATTTTTAATCGAAAGAACATTTTGGCTGTGGATTTATCATTTTCGAGGTAGACAGACACACGCGCGTGATGGTATACCCGCGAAGGAGCGAATTCGAAATTTGGAAATTCGAAAAAACACGTTTAATCAATGCAAATGCGCTCGACATTGACCACATAATACACGTGCGGTCTTCCTGGATCGTCATGTGTGTGAGTTCGATTCGCTTCCTGACCCGTTAATCACTGCTAATTAATTACAATATATACCGTAAAAAAACGATACACGCAAATATTGGTTCAGCGAGATAGGTACAACTATAACATTAATCTTCTTTATACAGTATATAATTTGTCGTCCTTAAAAAGCTATATCCAACAACGACGCAATTAAAATCTATTTTGTTTTTATGATTCACGTATGTTATGAAAAAAGAAAAAATTAATCCACAAAACAGCCTCTTCCACAAGATTTTCTTATAATACTCCAACGCACATCACATACGCGCTTATAGAATCGCTTCCTGCGTATTCCAAGTATAGTCGCGGCTCTCGGTTCGGCAACACAATCGCTATAGGGTGATGTATAATCGTTTAAAAATTCAATCCGCTCTCTGCGCATGTACTTACAACATTTATACACCCACGCGGGCCGTTGCATAACCACGAGAGTATCGCCTTATTTTGCGCGCGGCTTTTGTAAATGCAATTAATTCCATTAGCCGTGCATGCGCGGTTCAATGAGAGCCGTGGGAAAAAAAAGCCCGCGCGCAATCCAATGTATACGCCGCGGAGAGAGATTTTTTTCTCGATAAAGTTCGCGGGATATTTGTTTTGTGGAAGAAACAGCGAAATAAAAGGAGCAGATTTAATTATAATACATGTGCATGCTGTAGGTGTAATTAGAGCGCATTTTGCCGAGTCACTTTTGTATGTTTGTGCTATAATAGTTTGCTAAAAACAAGAAGCTCGTTTGGTCTCCCATAATTAATCGAGAAAATGAAGGTATAGTGCGTTATTAATTTATTACACAAATTTTGTGTATACGTACCACTGCTGACGACCCTGGAGGAGTAGTAGCCCTGGTTCGCTAGCGCCGTGGCGGCGAGGAACCCGACAAGCAGAACTGCCGTCTGCATCGTATTCATCTTTGCGCTCGTTTAATTGAAATACACACTTTCGTCTAAATATATACAAAAGAATAATATAAAATAGAGTCACGGTCCAATTGAATTTTATAAAAATATCATAATTTTTTAAACAACTCTTGCCATTTTACATTCTGGAGGAAAAATATATATACGTAAAAGAAAAATCATTTGAATCGTTCAACCTGATAATTAAAATAGCCTTAAAAAAAGAAACTTCAAGTTCGATGTTAGATCTACTGCTGTGTCGTGCAAACTCTATAGTGGCACTATACAAATGTTCCGATTTACATCCAAATTTGGTATTTTCTTACGTTGAAAAAAAATCGGTTATTATAAATCGTCAAAAAACCGTCAAACCAAACCCTGCACGCTAATACAACTTCTATATATACTTTAAACGTTAAAATTTAATTCACCAATTATTAAAAAGAAAAAAAATACTTCGCCACTATCAACCGACACTGAAAAAAAAAAAAAAAAACAATCCTCCCACCGACCTATACGATCTCGACCGCACTCCCAACCGACCCTGTGATCGTTAAAAATCGGCTTGCCCAAGGTGTTCCCCCGAAAATCAAAGAGAAAGAAAGGAAGAAGAAAAAACTTATGACTTCTCGCTGCGCACGCCGCACTCACCTTGCAGACAAATATCAACGACTTCGAGACCCGCGCACTATCGGATCGCGAGAGCAACTGACGCTGGCCGGCGCTCGATCGGCGAAGATGTATATGAGCGACTCTGGGGCTTTCCTCTCCCCCTCCTATACTACTACTGTTCGCCGAAAGAACTCACCACTTCGCACGTGCGCCTACGCACGGCCCTGATCCTCTGTCTCTCTATGTAACGCGTAACACACACACAATGTCTGGAATTTCGCTCGCACGTCATTGTAAGCGGGTATTGTGTTTTCTGTCATTTTTGTTTTGACGAGATGAGGTTTTATGTATTTATGGGCAGGGTGGTATAGACTGTGATAATTCGGCGACAGGTGATGATGAGCGTGGGTACCGTAGTGGGCGGTTGTTTGGTTTCGGAGTGAGGTGTACAAAATTTCCGGATGACGGTTTTGGAGTGGTTTTGGTTTTTTTTTCCTTTTTTCGAAAAATATTTCTGGTCGAACGTGTTTTTGTAAGTTTGCAGTTTGGGTGTTTGGAGATTTTTTACTGTATTTCTTTTGTTTATTAATATTTCTTGATGCGTAGCATTTTAGGTGCGGCTATAAGAGTAGTGTAAAGTATAAATCTAAACATTTTCAATTTTAGTATTTTGTATATTATGCGTTTAACTAATTATCTGCGCCATCTCTTTCTTGTTATTTTGTCTATTCTAAAAACTTTAAAACGTGCTTATGAGAATGCACAACCGAGTTTTTGTAGATACAAGTGAAAAATGTAGAGAAATTTGTGAGCATGTAGATATGGAAATCATACTGCAGTAATCCAACTTTGTTTATTACTGTAAATAATCGTAATGCGTTATTAGATACAGACTCCTCCTTTTATATGCAATACATATACACAGAGAGAAGAAAATCTTTACTGTTAAGAATCGTCATTAACTATAAACGAACGGACGTTTGGATACGGACAAATGAATGTTCATTTATAGTTA
>JAPYZO010001309.1:0-24936 GCA_030522905.1 Torymus flavipes | reverse complement strand
TATATATATATATATATATACACAGACATGCATACACCAACACAAACACACCGAATCACCAAAAGTCTCTTTCTCTCTCTCTTTCTCTCTCTCTCTCTCTCTCTCTTTCTCTCTCTCTCTCTCTCTCTCTCTCCTTTTCTTTTATTAGAATCAAAAGTTTTTTATCTCTTCTTGTCTCTCTTGGCCGTTTTATTTTCCTTTGTATTACGACTCTCTCACGAATTCCGTTGTGTTTGTTTAGCATCTCGACTTCGAGAAATATAGAAAATTGTCATGCCACATAAAAAGAGTATATACTAAGAGAATTGATTTTATCTTCACTGTCACGTTTATACTACTACTTTTTTTCTGATATCCATATTTAGAGCTAGACTTTCGTTATAAGTAAAGATAAGAACCCTTACACGAAGTGTTTTAGTATCAATATATGTGTTTCACTTTCATATATTTGTAGTAAAATCAAATCATTACGGCTATCTCGTTATTTCGGACTAATATCAGAGGATGAACTTTCGTTATCAAACTGTTTCATAAAAAGATAATGTAACCGAACAAGTATCTAAAGAATAATCTTTATTGCCAAAACTTTTTACGCGAATAACTTATTAAAGTAGGGCAAGAAATACAATTATTCTTTCGCGAAAACATTCGTAAAGAACTAAAAAATTTTATCTAACGAATATAAACACGAAAATACCATAATTATTATTATTTATAATATAATACCTATGTACGAAAATACAAACAAAATTCGGAATCCTTCAAAATACGTCTGTAACATTTAATTTCTAATCAATATTTATTCCCGGCAATATTTCTAAATAACGGAATTGCCGAAAACACGGCGAATATGAACAAAACCTTTTATTTCAAAGTCATGACGGGCCTCGATCCTATACATACAACGTCGTTACAAAGCAATTTTTTAGAATACAAAACTCTCCTCTCTCCCTCTACAGCAATAAATCGCCAAATTAAATTTTCCCTCAAAAAAGCAAAAAAAAATGCACACGCCACATACACACACGCGCGCGCGCGTGCTCTCACAGCGCCTCGTTTCCCCGATTCCTCAAGTAATCAATCAGGGCGGGCGCGTAAAAAGCCGGATGAAAAAAGAGAGAGAACTGGAGGGAAAAAATGGCCGTGCGAGAGAAGAGCGACGACGCGCGATCGAAGGGGCGGTGAAAATATCGTAAAATAAGGAAAAAGAGAGAAGGGGGATAGAGAGAGAGAGGGCGAGAAAGAAACGAGACGCGAAGGAATTGGACGGCACGACGCGCCCAGGCGTTTTGTCCCCGCGACGGTTAATTACTCGGTGGGAGGTAGGGGAGGAGAGGAAATTCGTCCCCCGAGGTCCGAACGTCTCCCCGCGGCCGACGCGCGAAATTGGAAGCCCTGGCTGCCACTGGGGCAGCGGAGACGTTTGTTTACAAAAACGCCGCGGACTGATGCTGATGAATTGCACGCCGTCGCGAGGGCAGTTTGGCGCCGGTTGTGTGCAACGGCAGAGGAATCGAACGACGTGGGATTTTGTTTTTCTTTTAGGCGGCAGTTTAATTGGGTTTCGCAGGGACAGTGAGATGCAATTGATCGAGAATAGTCGGTATTTTGAATTTATATTCGTTTAGTTGAAAAGACCGGGTATAATTCATCATGTAACTGTAATACTGCTAAAATTTATATAAAAGCAGCGCGTCGGGTACATTACATGTTAATATAAAATTACCTTCTGGTCTTATTATTAATATTAACGTCAAAGGATTTCGCCTTCAAAAGGCAACCATCCATTAAATTTATGGTCGTTATTTGACGAGAGATATTTTTTACCGCTTTGAATAATTAATATAGACACACATTTATTCAAGAACGAGTCTCATTTATTTTTAGTCTCTTATTTTGACACCTCATTACTGAAATAATTTCTGGAATCATTTTTAATAAAAAAATTCGTACTATACCTGACTTTCGGTTAAATTTGAAAAAATTCACTTGACTGAACTTAAACTGAAAAATTTTACATGCTAATACGCAAATGAGACATTTTGGGAGGACCGAAAATTGACCGTGCGAGGGAATAATCAAAAATTTAAATTTTCATTCTGGTTATCATTAAAATTCACATACATACGAAGTAGCCTCTTTCGAATGTATTATCGACATAATAAGATTCTTTCATTTAGATCTCTTTCATAAGATACGGTATGCTAGGGCTGAACGATATAGAAAGATTAATCTTGATATTTTATTGTCTTGCCTCAATATTCAAGACAATAATCGATAGATACCCGAGTTAAAAAGTAAACGAGTGCAATCAATCATTTGATTTTACTACCAATCATATCACAATATAGGCAATTAAAAAATTGGTGTGACCATTACCATCGAAACCAGGCAAATCACGTTTGGATATCGAAAATTCACTCTTTGACAAAAAGCGATGCTAAAGCACAAAAATACGAGCATCCAGTGACACGAAAAAATACACCCACACTCATACCCACATAGATATACACACACACGGTCAGGATTATGCATAAACCTTACTCCCCCGCACACACATACACGCACTCACAGACACCTTGCGATACAAAGTATCGGAGGAAAAAGAATCTCCGCGCGAGCGCGTATTTTTCATCACCCCCGATGTGTTTCCAGGTATAAGCAATGCAAGACTCTCTACTCTCTCTCTCTCTTACTCTCTTTCTACTCTCTCTTACTCTCCTTCCTCTATCTCTCTTTCTCTTTTTTCAACACTTCTACTCGAACGCGAACGTGCGCGTCCTCCTCTACAGCCACTTCTTTTATAGAGGGTAATATCTATCGTTTCGTTTTTTGCCACTGGCATGCCATTTTATCGCCACACACATCATACACGTAACATGCATACACCCTTGCCTCCCCCTATCTGCCCCCTCTCTCTTTCTCTATCACTCTCTTCCTCTATCTCTCACTTTTTCCCTCGTCACATCGATGCGAACGCTTCGGCACTGACAAGCCGCGTTGCATTGCACACGCGGCAGGAAAAACCTACTGCCACACACGCGCTTATGCGTATTTGCCGCGTATAATGTACTCGTTAATTTTGAGAATACGCGCACGCGCACGCGTGTAGGAGAGCTTTCGATGTGAGCGCGCGTATATATAATTATCCGTGCAATAAACCCGTATAATAATGTTTTTATCCATGCCCCCGGCGTTACACGGAGAATTTCGGTGCGCACGCGTGTACGTGTTTTCGAGCGGTGTGTGTACGCCTATCTCGCGCGCGAGTAACGCAGCGAGCGAATTAATTGAAGCATAAATCTATACACGCGTACAGCGATTGCGCGAGCGCGCACGTGCATTGCTTTAATTATTTTGCGACGTTATTTACACGTCATGTCTTGATAATTATGTTTTTGCACTCGATTGATAACGCAACGAATATATAATTCCCTTCGAAAAGCGCGCGCTTCAATTATCGTTGGTTTTTATAGAATCCTCGCGGTATATCATTGTTTTTCCATACCATTGATTGAATTTCCATTCATTGATGTAATATTATATAATTACGCGTTAAATTTAACGAAACGTATAACACGCAAAGAACAATACACATAGGTATTGAACGTGATCGTTAAGCCCATTAATAACGCCACGGCAAGTTTCTTCATCGTTCGCGAGAGAGCCAACTCGAAAAACGAATCACCGCCGAGACAGCCAACGTAAATACACCGAGAGTCTATCTACGTTAACCGGCGCGCCAACTCATTCGCGTGTTGACATTAATATGCGCCGGCGGTAGGTAATCGGCGGATTCACGAAGACTCTCCCTCCGTGCACGTATTAACTTCAATATTAGTTCGAGGAGAGGAGGAGGAAAACTTGTCAGAACCGTTAGCGTTCGCTGAAGCTCCCTTCAACTCTCTTGTATCTTCACGACGGTGCTTATATTGCGTCATCCATGTACTCTCTATCTATCTGTTCCCGTAGGTCTTTTCTGGCACGTACCTATATATATATTACGCGAGTGGTGCAATCTTTGACGTATCCCGATCAAGCTGGTCCTATAGATATGTTCGTTACTTACTTTATATTATATGCGTATACCTTGTCGTCTATTGTCAAAGCATAATATTTGTCCTTATAGATATATTTTTTTCGTTTTCTTTGAAGTTAGTTTTGTTTTTCGATGAGAAAAGGTCTAATAAAGTTACGACTTGGAAGGAATTGTCACGTGGTGGTAGTTAATTTTTGTTTGCGTCGTAGTATTAAAATTTTTGTAAACTTTTACAGTGTTGTAATGAACAATTTAATCTTGTTACATTAATTCCAGAATGGATGATATACTGTTAGATATAGCATTAGCGACTGAATTTGGTTATCTAATTGGATGCTACATGGATTCGAATCCATCTCTAATTCGATATCCAATTTCATGGTTAAACAGTTTCTTGTTTATATGAATAACATAAATTAATTTGAATGGCTATAATGACATTTCAATAGCAATTGCAGAAACAGATCAACTAGATCGTGTCCCCTATTGAGATGCAATGTCGTAACGAATATCGTCATTTACTTTCCCAGCTGTCCTGGTTATATCCCACTTTTAATCCATCGATTGCCACGATGTAAATTATTATATACCATCTCGCATACGTTGTCATGAAACTTAACTACATCATTCCAGCTGGTAACTAGTTAACTTTGCCAAATTACTTTGCCAACCAAAGGCCTATATTGTCGAACAACGTAAGTAACGAACGAGCTATGTAATGTTTATTAGATCTTTTCTTCCCAGAGCGCATAAAGGCTTCTTCGCTTAATTCTTCAACGTCAATCGCGACGTCACTACGTATTAACGCTTATACAACACTATCCGCGTGTGTTTCTCTTTACAACTCACACACACACACACACACACACACACACACACACACACACACACACACCCACAAACACACACACACACGCGCACACACACACCGCACACAGCCAAAGCTTGATCGCTCGCGGATTAGCATTTAACTTAATCGCCTACTTCGACGTTTGCATTGATGGGCAACCACTTAGTTTCTATTTACCAGACAAATGAGACGCGCGCGAGTTATTAAAATCAGACGTCGAATCCACCTGTTGGCGAGAGAATTCTTTCAGCTACACGCACATGTGTGTACATATATACATACAGGTACGCGGAGAACGTGACACTGCGAAAAAAGAAAACGTCTGCTATATATACTTATCCGAAGAAGAAGCCTTTATTCGTGGCGCGAGGGGTCACAATACACATACACACATACCTAATACCACACTCGTACTTGGTCGGGTATAGGCTCAAACTTTACCCCCACCCACCCAACCTCTATCGTTCTGCTTGCCGTGGACTAGAACGAGTCAATTACTCAGGCCTAATGCATATTCGCAAGAGTGAGAGATTTTTTAACCTCGTCATCGTACACGCGTACACACACGTTTACACGTCTTGTGTATTATATAGTGCACGGCAATCAGTGCGCGCGACAATAAAGCTTTCTCTCGATCGACAAGGTAAGAGTGCATCACTTAGATAGAGAAAACAAACTCATTTTTCTTTTCTACCTATTCATACATGAATATTGTACACATATATACGTATACACACGCACACTACCACAAACTTTATACATTCTTAATCCACTTACACCACATAGTTGATTACCTACTTTTGTGCTCTTTATGTCGATTGTCAAAGCGCGATGTACCATATCTATACACACTCACTCACACACACACATACACAGACCTCTTATATACATAACATTTGTCTCTTATTATACCTATGTTGTATACTTTTGATTTGAACGTTACGTACGTATATATATTTATATTCTCTAAACATTTGTTTACCATTATTATTATTATTATTATTACTATATATACGACTGCAAGTTCCCCATTAGATGCTAGCTGCTGTAAAACTATATTGCCGCGGCTGCTGAAATGGGCTGCTCGCTGCCATCACTGATAATTTGATTTCCGACGTATAACACTGATTAGAATTATTCAAACGAATCTCGGATTTGCCAGATCTGTCGATTATATAACAGTCAAACACGAGACATATAAGTGCTTCTAAAGACAAGTGCAAAAAGAAAAAAGAAAAGAAATTGCAAAACATTGGTTTTCTTCTGCTAACGCAATAAATGCGTGGCGACAAACATGTAGGGGATGAACAGCAATGAGGCACAAGTGCGTACGCTTAGCAAACACGTTGTTCTTGTAAGAAAAATCAAGCTTAATTTAGCAAACATCCTTGCTTGGAATGCATCGATTTCGATGTCTCCTGATGTCTAGATTCCACACACATACATATAGCAACACGTGCCATTATTTACGGCACTTGCTAAGCGTATCAACTTGTTGCATCGAAGCAAAATCGAAAGGTCCTCCTATTTTCCCGACCATTACCAAAACACCCAAAAGACCCCCTTTCTTCCTCTCTTTCTCTCTTTCTTTTTCTCATGCAGCGCGCCCTCGAGCCAGTCAGTCAGTCTCTCTCGCTCAGCGAGCAAAGATTCGATAAGGGTCACGCGACTGTTCGGGAAAAGCACATGCACTCGTACATCGTCGGTGCGCTCCGATACCCATCGTGGATACGAATGTGCACCGTACGTATCCGACGTGTGTTTATGTGTACCACTTATTTCGCTCGATGCATCTCTCAGCGAATCATTGCCAGTCCACTGACGACGTCCGCTCGAGGGTGTAGGCCGCAATGATTTGTTATATCTCTGATTATATCCCAGAAACAATCACCTCCTATATAAATAAACGACAATTGTTCAGTAAAACAACAACAACAACAGAATCATCGCGTGGATGTTAAACGGAACAAAAATTTTTTGCTACGTCAAGGTAGTAGTGTGCAATCGTCGTCGGCTATCTGGCAATCGATCGCCCAAAGAGGATATATGATGTATGTGCGAGGAATGGCAAAATTTAGCGCTAGTCGACGATATAGAAAAAAGAAAAGCGAACGCAATAAAGCGCGTCACTATATGCGGACTGTCTATTGGTATTTTGCGGTTGTCAGAAGCACGAAATAAAGCGAGTGCAAAAGAAAAAGAAGGATGATGAGAGAAAAAAAAAGAAAATAAATAAACGGCGACGGCGGCGGCAGCGGCTACTGCTGCTGCTGCTGCTGCTGCTGCCCCGGAAGGGATCGAATGCGAGAAATACGAACGACGACGAACGAGGCGAAATGAAAAAAAAGAAACTAAAAGACAAAAGCAATAAGCCAAAACTAATACATCTGGACAACCTGGCTACATATACATACATACCGAGGCGTCGTTGTATTGTTTTGTTGTCGAGAGCTTGGCGAATGTATACAAGCGCGCCGCCACTGGCCAACGAGTCCTGTTGATTTGGTTCCGTGCAGGGTGTGCGAGACTCTCTATCTCTCTCTTTTACATTCTCTCTCTCACTCACTCAACCTCTCTCTCTCTCTCTCTCTACTCTGTACTCTCTATCTCTCACTCACATACATACACGGACACACCATCTCTCTCTATCTATCTCTCTCTCTCTATCTATCTCTGTAGTCGAAACCGACGAACGAGTCTCACACAGTATATGTTGTCGAAGACAATATATAACAGCTCATGCGCATATAATGATAATGTGTTGTAGAGGCATTTCTGTCATTTTATATATATACTTTATCGACGGCTGACACGTGCGCACACCAATAATATTCTACCACCGCCCCTCGTTATTGTCTCTGTCTATCTCTCTTATACATATATCTACTTCCTCCCCCATATCATATTTATATATAGATATTATTATACATGCATATATATAGTTAATGTATGAGAGAAAACAACAACAACAACAACCACCACCAACAAGCCACTCGCGCGTTCGCTCGCCCGTGCGTGCAGCCGCGGATAGGGGAATGGGGAGATTCGCGTGAATGGAGCCCGTTATTGCAGATGATTCAAAAGCGCGCTGTATATATGTATATACGCAGAGGTAAAAGCGTTTGCCCGCAACACAAAAAAAAAAGAGGCGACGAGCGGGAACGATATTAACGTCGGGCGGCTCTGCATGAATTCGCGTCGCTGTGTCCTTGTTTTTTTGTCTCTGTTTTTTTTTCTGTTAAGTCATTTGACAGTAGCAGCATCTGTTCTGTCGGTCGTTGGTAAACTGCATGCCGCGATGATGATTTGTATATATATATGCCTGTATCTATATACATATACCGCTATATGTCTGGCCTATGAAAACAATATAGCAGGTTAGCAACGACTTTTCAACGTTCTCCAGATCCGCATGATTTAGATTCTCTTGATCCTTCGTATAAAGAAGCAATTGAAAAGTCGTTCGGCCAATGAAGAAGAATCCGCGCGGACGCACGCGCGAGTGAACGCGCCCACTTGCGCGCACTACCAAACCGCCTTATAATCTATATCTAGAGCTGTGTTTTATATATAACTAGTATACGAGTGTAAGAGCGCAAAACTGGACATCAGTCTGTAAGGTTATTTAAGAAGCGATGCGTTGATGTCGCGCAGCGCAGACGAGAGGAATGATTATGTGTGCGTATATATGCTGGTGGCAACGGCGGACGCGGGGCTACACTATTCACAGATCCGACACCAAGGAGCTCTCGTCTTTTTGTTGATTTCAGGTCCGCCCGTTGAGGTTGGCGTCACCATGTATGTCCTCAGCATCAGTTCCGTGTCCGAAGTTATGATGGTACAGTGTCCTAAATAATTCATACAAAAAAAAAGTCATGACAAAAAACGTCACTTCGCTCGTTCATGTACTGCTGTCTGATTGATTTGTTTCTCTCTTCTTCTTGTGACACATTTTGTCTCTTTTATTTATACTTTTCTTTACCTTCTGCGTCTCATCGTTTTTGTGTTGTTTTTTTATACTCATCGTCTCTCTGTCTCTCTCGCTCTCTCTCTGTCTCTTTCTATCTGTCTGTCTATCTCTATCTATCTCTCATGATTTCGCGTGTAATCTCTATGTTGTGACAACCACCTTTCGTTTCTTTTGCGTTGGCGCTCTTATATGTATATATAAATACGTTGTGCCGAAAGCATATATATATATATTGAGATGGAAGCAGATTTTGAGATCTGTATTGGATGAGCTTTGTGAACCCTTTTTGTAGAGTGTAATTGTGTAATCGATGCGAAGACTGACACAATTGAATCTGATTCCATACGACTTACACTTTCATTTCTGTGTAATGGACTGAAGTTTGGAGAGTTCTTTATTGGGATAACGCAAGGTCTAAAACTTTAACCGTGCCATTATGAAATAGTTACCTTAATTATTGATTGATTGAATTGTTTGGTGATGATCTATAATAGTGTATTAAAATTTTGTATACATATTCATTATCTCTGTAAAATATTCTGTAAATGATAAACACTTTTCCCTAAACGTGCAACGACCCTTGCGTTATCCTATTTCAGAACCATTCAACGATCACACGGCCGAGAACGAACCGCTGTGAACTGCTTATAAAAAGAGCCTAACACCATCAACGAGCGATTCACCACATATCAACCATAGAAACTTTTAGACTGTGTCCAAACATTGACAACCGTCATCCGCTATAACATATATAGCCTCATTACAAACACACCGAAAATCGACTACTCACATATATAATCCCCTCATTCCACCGCCCATCGTCGTCGTGTACTCCCTCGACACTGTAAAAACACGCGCGAAAACTCCCAGGAGCGTCGGCATCTGTTTCTTTCTCTCTCTCGCTCTTTCTCACACCCTCTATACATACCTCGTGGGACCTTCGAAAACCGAGAGAGCGACGGTTTCTCCACCACCTCCGATAAGATGACAAACGATAAAGGGGAAGCGCGACGGTGAAGGAGGATATCGCCTAAAGATTTTCACATGGCTTATATAGACACACACACACAGCCACCGCGAGGGATAAATGGGATTCGTCGCGCGAAGTTGGGTTACACGCACGCAGGCTGCTGCTGCAATATGGGAGGAAATCTTGAGGGACGACGACGCGTATTCCTGCCACGGGGCCTGATTACTTCTTCTTCTTCTTCTTTTGACTTATGTCGCCTGGTTTATAGTCTCCAGACGCGCTATTCTTTTCTCGGTTGGCGTTGAGAAAAACCCGCGTCATTTATCATCGGTCAGCACATGAGAATTGATGCCGACGTTCCTGCGCGTACGATATCATTATCATCTCGTACGTGCGCGCACCGACATATAGTGTGTGTGTGTGTGCGTGTATATATATGTCACTCGTGAGGCGCACTTCCGCCTACGGAATATCCCGGAGGCCCTCCTCCGCCTTTCCGGCCCGCCTTCGATGGCCCGTGCAGCCTCCCCGCATATACGCGTATAACGCGCGCGTCCGTTACGCCCTGTCATCGCGCGCGATTGCTTGGATGAGTGCTTTGACTAATGTACCTAGCCGCGCCGGTGATCTCGCTCTCTCTCTGTGTCCTCAACGCGCTACATTTAACGCGAGCGGCGGGATTGAATCTCGCGACGCTATTGAATTTGACGATAATTTTGAGCTATTTTGATTGTTTGACGTTATTGATGATGATTGTAGTATATGTACGCAAGTCAAATACGGACTTTTCTTATATACTTTATTCAAAAGAAATTATACTTTATCCAATCTATATTTATAAATGTATGATTTAATTTTCATTTGAAATGTAAATAAATCTAAGATATAGCTAAAGAAACGTGAAAATATCTTCCTATTGTTACATAAAATTAATTTCTGTAATCACATTGCTATATTAAATTTCACAAAAGAATCTCACTTTCTATAAGTGTTTCACGATTAAATCGACTAATTCTAAAACAACAATTGCACGTATATAAATCAATGATCCGTGGTCCACGAGAAACAAAGCGCCCGAGTTTCGCCGAGGCATTTTTTTTTTCAACTTCCGCGCTAACAAAGTGCGTCCGCCGCGTCTGCGCCAAAGCCCGTGCCAAATATCTCTCTCCCTCTATTCCTCATTCCCCTTCCCCTTCCATCTCCGTTTCCTTATTGGATCGGACGCGGGGCGCTTGCAAATTGCTCTCCTATATATACCAAGCACTCGCGCGGCGACCGGGGGGAAAAAACGACCGCCATTTTCTCAACCGACATTTACACACTCACACATATATACAGTTCGCGCGTCTCTCTCGCTCTCTTTCTCTACTTCTCGTTCCTCACATTATCAAGCGATACTCTCACATGCAAATCTTCGCCGCACTGCAGAGAAGAGGCGCAAAAGTCCCCGACACCCCCATAAAAGGAGGAAGGAAAGAAACCAACCACCCCCAGGTCTCCCCAAGTTGACTGAAGTTTATATATATATCTAGCTTAGGAGATACTACTACGATATATAGCATTATGTATTAATTACGACACACTGGCAGCGCTGTTGTTTATTCTGAAACATTGTTGTACAAGTATACATATTACTAACTATGTTTTTTAGCTCGTCTCTCACAGCTGTTTGGTTGGCTGAACTGTATACAAGGGAACCTTGCTACGTTCCGCAGTCGTCGCAAGAAACATTTACTATTATTATCATCATGTTATTGTATTACATCTTGTTTCCACTCTTCCACTTGTTCATTCTCATTATATATTACTATTATTATTATTATTACTATACAGCATACATGCAGTTATGTCATATTATGGTTGGACGTTGTTATATCGTATTATGTTTTCGTTTTGAGCAAAAATAATACATACACACTGCGATGTATCTCACTATGTCTTCTTCATTATGATTTTCTTCTTTTGTTTTCAATTATTTATTCGTTTCTCCTCATCTCATATTTCGTTTAGTTCTTTTGTGTGCATGGCCCCACCCGGCGAAGCTCGCGCCCCACGCGCAAGAAGCGAATCCCAATCGAGTTTAATCGTTCGTTGCAGCAGCGCGTCGTCGCTCTCTCTCTCTCTCTCTCTCTCTACTCTTTCCGTTCGGTAAACGGGTTGTACGGCCGGAAATCGATTTTCACGACCGCAATCCGGCTTTCCGTCGTTATATACCTTCGACGGATCATAGACGTAGTCGTTGGGTGCTGGGGAAAGGACTTCGGCCTCTTAAATATACCCGCGGCGGAAGCGGCGCGCGCGGGAATTTCAATTTGCCAACGGCTTTATCTGATACACTCACTTTTTTGCCCCTGCAGCCGCGCTCTTGTATTAAGAGGGTCAGTTTACAGGCGCGCTGCTGCCCCCGGTGCGTAGTATCGCCTTTTACGATATATTGACACGTAATTGAGGCAGCGGTTAACCTTTAACGGGTTTATAGGCTAACTTTGAAGGAAAGTATGAGAGAGGCCAATTATTCGTGATTTAATTTTATGACGGGTTTTATTTCCGATTGATATTTTAATTGTGATTATTTTACTTCTGCGATAATTTTTAATGTTCTTTTATTTATCGTGACGTAAATTTCAATTCATTAATTTTATATTTTCGAGAATTATTGAATAAATTTTAACATATTATATTATCTTCAAAATGCACAAAAATCCACTTAAATGTTTTACATTACAAAGTAATATTAACATTATCGCGTATATTCAAAAAATTAATTTCCATATAAATTAAGTGGCAATTTGAATATCCCCCATCGGTGATAAACCACACTTAAAAATTGTCACGTGTTTTAACGTAGCATTTATCTTCATACGTTATTAAGATATCCGTCTTCTCGTGCATGCAAATCGCGCTCGAGTTGCGTGTCAACGCTATATCGTAGCGCATACATCTTCATCGTGCACACGCGCGTGGACTGGCTCTCTCACTCTCAATCGATCTTATCTACGGGCGCGCGCGCGCGAGCTTTGAAGCGCGCACGTAATAAAAAAGTACGAGTCCGACAAAGGACGGGTGGGAGGGGAAGAGAACGAGGCACTCGTAGCTATAACAAAGGCGCGTACCATTTTTTTTTGTTCGCGAACTTGGAAGAGGCGAGCTTCGCAGGCCAGGGATGAGTAAACATGCTGATGTACGTCATCTGTATTATCTGACTGAGTATATACAATTTATACGCAGAAATGCACAGCGCGATTGTATACGTCACGTTATCTATTATTATATATATTATGCATCTCAAGTAATCTGTTTATTTATTATGACCAACATATATATATATATATATATATATATATATATCTGCAGATTTAGAAATTTTTTATATATATATATTTGTATACGGCGTTGTTCACACACACTTGTATATCCTCCAAAAAAAGTAGTAGTTATTTGGACTATGTATACGTATATATATATATGTACTGTACATAAACGATATTGAATCGCTCCGGCTGGTACATTCAGGTTTAAATCGAACGAGCCCATGCGGGGAAAAAGTAAAAAATGAATAAAGACGAAAGTCTTAAAGCGCAAAGTTCTGGTTGTTATGTGTATGACGCGCGCAGACGCGAGGCAAGATGCGCGCAGTGTCGACGCAGTAGGGAGAAGGAAGCTGGAGAGAGAGAAAAAAAGGAATCAGCGAGTTGCCGGTTCTTTAAAAGTTCGTGCGAGCTTTAAATACGAGAGACACGGGCGTGAAAGCTCTCTCTGTCTTTATCTCTTGCGCTTCATCTCGCTTATACAAATATTAATAGACCGGCGGAACAAAAGAGTCCGTGGCATGATTAATTACGACGAGCTCTGGCGGGGAAGGAGACTGTAGCGATAATTTCGAGATGTCTTTATTTACCGAAGTTCGAGGATAAAAATTTTTTTCATTTTTTTCACTTTTCATCGTCTTTTTTTTTTAATTTTTTATTTAACTAACATTCTTATATACGTGGCCTCCATGCAAGAATAGAACGTGAAAAAGTATGACCTTATGCAGATATTCTTACGTGGGTTAGTGTGATAGTGTAGCGATAGAAGTCATTAAGTTACAAGAAAATTTGTTCAAATAGCTACGTTCTATAAGGAACAGCCAAATGTATACATTTTGATTAGTCGTAAAAATTATGTATGAGATGTTTAAGAAGAAAACAGTTTATCGGCATTATTTTTTTCAAAGTTATTCAATATTTAATTATTTTAATGTAAAAAATAGTCTCGAAATGGTTTTTAAAAAGATTAAAATGATTCAATTTCAATAAAAAAACGTATACATTTGTTTTGTATTCTAAAGAAAAGCACGACTTATAAATATTTGAAAAATTAATGCCGATAGAGAAAATGTCCCGATTTTTCTTTAATCTTAATAAAAAGGTCACCCACATTTTCTTCCACGTACTCGAGACCATTAATAGATAATCTCACAAGCCATCATAAACTACATTTTTGTATAAGAAAAAAGAGAGAAAAAAAAAGAAGAAGGGAAACCTGCGAGCAGCAGCCATCGGCTATGCATTATTCACCATCAAAGAATCTGCATAATTTTCTACTTTTTACGCTCGACCGACGCCGTGTAGTACGGTCCTCGGACAGCGCCGGGGAATCCCCCACGTTTGCATTCCTCGTTATTCTCGCTTCGTCTCGCATATACCACGTATATAGACCCTTGGCAACCCTCTCTCTCTCTCTCTCTCTCTCTCGCTCATCCGACTCGTTTTCTCTCTTTCTCTTTCATTCTCTCTCTGCGTCGACTCGCAGCGCACCCTCCATCTCACTCTGTCTGTCTCTCTCACTCTCTCTCTTTCTATATCCATCTATATATATGAACATATATATGTGTGTGTATACGTTTTTTAAGGCTGAATGTACGAGACTGGACCCCAGGTGTTGAGCCCTGTGCGGAAACCAAATCAAGTCGACACTGTCACCTGGAACGTGACTCGCGTGATACGCATATCTTGTTTTTTTTTATTCAAAACTCTCTCCCCTCGTCTGCTCCCTCCGACTTTTTGCCCACACACCCGTACACCCTCAACCGACCGATATTGTATATTCCACTTCCGCATTCCGTTTTTACCGACCGCACACTCACTCACACTCACACAGAGCGGCGAGGAAGATCGCAGGCAGTCGCGCGCTCTCTCTATCTCTCTCTCTCTCTCGTTTAAATTTTCACAGAGAGAACGAAGAGCGTGCGCGCACGGGATGTACGTGCGCGCACTTATTATGCACGGGCTTGTGTATTATGCAGGATATCGCGCGAATAATGTATATTGTGCGTCCCGGTGTTGCGAAATTTATTGAAACTGCGTTGATTTCCCGCATGTTTTCTGGGGGAAGGAAAAAAAAAAGAAATTTCCTGCCGTCAATTCGAATTGAGCCGCTAATTCATGGATAATGCGTGTGCCACCTTTCAATAACAGCGAAAATGTTTCGAAATAAAAGTCGTTTGTAAATAATTCGTATGTATATTTATGAATAACGATGTTTTTTACTGTACGTAAAAAGGTTTTTACGTTTTATTGCAAAAGTGCACTTTTCGTTATATGAATTATATGACGAGATTTATTATGGAGATATGCTTATAGCTGGTAATAATTTCCATACGGAATAACAATTTGAGTAAATCTATATTAATTCGTTATATTATTATTGATAATTAGGAAATGTAAACAAAGTTACACAATTTCATAATATTAAATTAAGAATTAGAATTATACACACAATATCTTATCAACGCAATAACCGCCGAAAAATACTTTTGACTCATTAAACTAAGTGAAAACCGAGGTAAAAACAGAAAAAAAATTATCCGCAGCAAAAATCGTGACTGCCTGCCATCTATACAGACCGTATCCTCGTCCCATCCTCAACTATCCCTGAAGATTGGAGAAAGGAAGCAAAAAATAAAATAAAATTATAGAGAAAAATTGTCGAGGAACCACGGGACCTATTATCTGGAAGATTGGCAAAGAGCAAAAAGCAAAAACCGACGAAACGCTAATCTGACGCTTATGCAATTGGTCTGACAGAATAATTGGTATCCAAAAACGCTTAGAGAAAGTAAAAAAAAATATATAAATAACAAAAACATACGATCGAAAACTTGATGAAAAAAAAACGACAATCAGAGAATATACGAACAAAAAAGAAAAGAATAATAATAATGTGTAAAATGAAAGCCATTGTCGATATCATTGTCAGTGTGTGCAGTGTGCTTCTGGCCGCAGCTGCGCAACACATATGTTGTCTCTTTCTCATAATGTCACGCCATGTCATGCGCGTGCTTCAGAATGACTCATGATATATTATTACATACTTACCGTCTTTTTTTTTACTTTTGTGTGAACTTTCTATATATATATTTTTTTGATACGCATATATATCTTTTATTTATTTTTTCGTATTGGTATTTTTCTCTATATACATATAACATAGGTGTGTGATGCGTGTGCTAGCAGCATTGCTTCTCATTTGTTTTTAATACTTTTGAACGACAAAGAATAAAAACCGCCCAGAAGAGACTTGCGACCGGCCAAGAGACGTATTGTTATTATTATTATTATTATTATTATTATTATTATTATTATTATTGCAAGTGCCTATATACGTAGCATACATATATATACTCTCAAAGAAATTATCCAATATAAACATTATATAAATATTTATTTACACATATACATATGCCTGCTCGCTTTTATCCGCTTGAGACTGCTTTTGTAGGTAATGCCTGAAAACAGAACTCACAGGTATATAGGTATTTATACGTGAAAGGAAAAGAGGAAAAAAAGGAAAGGAAAACAACCGAAGATACGGTGTGTACGAGGAGAGAACCGCTTGGGCGCATAATATGCGCCCCCGACGATCTCTCCTTCCATCTGGCCGTCTGACCGTCCGCGTATATGTATATATAAGTGTGTATACACGTACTCATGCGCGTGTGTTTGTATCTATATAGGAACGGTTTAAACGCCGAACGAAATGCGGCGCGTGGTGTATACATGTATTATGTAGGCAAGCGCGCGGACGCGACGGGGTTAAAGGCGTTTCTTTATTTTTACGAGGTACGTGCGTTCGAGCCGAACGAGCGACTCCGCTTCCGGCGTCCGGCGCCTGAATTACTTACGCTCTCTCGCTCGGATGGATAGAGTTTGAGAAAATTTTTCTTTTTTTCGGGACACGAGAGTGTAGGCACTTTACATTTAGGATTAAAAAACGATATTCGGAAATGGCGCGTGATGTATGGTAGAGGTTTGGGAATTTATTTGACGGTTGATGAAGAAATATAATATTATCGATGTTCGAGTCTGATGGGATGGTTTAGAAATAATTGTTTAGGGGATTTTTTTTCAAACTTTACAGATGTGATTGCGAAAATGTCTGATGAAAACATGTAAGTACCATCATTATATTACGTAACTATGCTAAAAGTACTGTAAAATATGTGATTTATTAAAGTTAATATAATACAATGTTAGTACTTTAGATGAATTTCACTAACGTCAAATAAAGCTTTTTACCTGTATTTTTAGTTATATATCGTTATTTCTAACAGCATATTATTATCATTTTATAACAGTTACCAAGTTTATAGAAAACAACGTTCCATTCGATCCCTAAATCATTTTATACCATTAAGACGCAGCTGCATTATATCCCAAAGTTTCTCTTTGTTATCCATTGCAACTTAGCAACTAAAGATACATATATATTGCCACTGAAATTTCCAGTCCATTAAACTCAAATATCCACTTTGCTTTACCTTAAAATTCATCAGCATTAAAGTCACTTAATGAAACTACTACTTAGCTCAGGGCGATGAAAATTTTCTGCGCATTGAAAGCTCGAAACTCCGCCTCGCGAAATCCAAAACGGATTCATATTTTAACTCCGCAAGCTGGGCTTAATCATATCTTATTCTGAAATTATAACAATGGTTAAACTAAATTATTATATACACTAATATTCCACGTAAACAAATAATCTCTCTCGCGAATATAACATAACCTACAATTATGGATATTATTCTAACGGAAACTGCTAAACTAATAAAGCAATTCGCTTAGTGTGTGTTTTGTCATTCGACCAACAACTACACACACACACAACTTTCCCAAATAATTTACACCGCTGATGGGGGTGCGCGATCGTCCTTGCAAAACAAACGTAAGCCAAACTTTCCCTCTTGCGAGAGAGCAAAACAGAGACGACGCTCTCGCGTTACATAAGCGGGTAAATTCCCGGCGAACCAATTTCCATCGACCCACGCGATTCCCGCGCAAATAATAACAAAAAAAAATTCACCCCTCCGACGCAATTCACTTCTCGAGCGGCTCACGCGTGTAATAAACAACGTTCGGCATATAATGTTCGCGGGCGGTGGCAGCGTCGTCGTAAAAGCAAATTCGCGAGAGGTATATTCCTTCTCTCTGAGTCTCCAAGGGGAAGAGGAGGGTTAATCGCGCGGCGAAAGTTTCCCAAAGTCGGAAACGGCGCAGCAGCGGCCCATCGATCACTCGGTCATTTCTTTCCTACACCCCCTCCCCATCTCTATGCCCGTCTCTTCTTTTATGCTTGGTACCGCCCCCGAAAACCCCCGACCATTTGCGGCGGGGCGAAAAAAAAGGGGGGGGGGGCGGGGGGGGGGGGGGGGGGGGGGGGGGGGGGGGGGGGAGAAAAAGAGGATGAGAGAAGAAGGACGCGCTGACAACGTAATTTATTGTAAAATTTACAGTGGTACTTTGCGTTATCGGGGGGGACCATAAAGATTATCTGATAGCCGTGACAAATTGTCATCGTTAGCTCGAGACCGAAGAAATCCGGAACGATCGTCGGTATTGTGCTTTGTGTGTATTGTGTGGCGAGGAATTGCGAAATATTTCGATATACGTCAAGAGGATTACTTCTTCATTTACATGTTTTTTCGTAGATTTGTATTTCATTTGTAAATCAATTGTTGTTCAGATGCACCATTTGTTTGCGGCCGAGTAAACCTAATAAAAAATGAATTTAAATTTAAAAAAAATGAAAATGCTACGGCTTTGTGAATAATAATAAAATCATTCAAACTAAAGTTAAGAACTTGGAATTTACACGAAAACTGATATGACCAATTACCGAGAGTCAAGTATACATAAAAATAATTCCTCTTTAAAAAAAAAAGCAATACTGAACGTTACTAAAGAAAAAAAATCAGAAAAACTACTTGAATATACCGAAGAAAATTCCCACTCTCTATTCCGAGAATCGCCATCTCCGGTATACCTTTCTCTACGCGTACAGTCACACTCACACATTCGCTCCATAAAACGCACGTCGCTTGTATAGCCCCTCTCCTCTCGTAAAATTAAGCGAACGCGCGAACACGCGGCGACAATAAGAAAAGGGCACTATCCTCTCTCTCTCTTTCAAGAAAGAATCTCAGGATCCAGGCTCACGCGCGCGCGCGCGCATTCAAGATTATGTGGGCGCCTCTGATACAAAATTTTCCTCTTTCTCTCTCTCTCTCTCTCTCTCTCTCTCGCCTTTGAGCTCCCTCGCTCTCAGAAAGAAAAGGAGGGGGGCAGAGCCATTAAGCGACGTCTTCCTTTTGAACAACGCTCTTTAAACCGACTTAACGATCCCATCCTCGTTTCCTCGCGCGTGCGCGCATCGTCTTAGAAGATTTCCTCGCGCCTCGTGTATAACCGAAAAAAGGAGAGAGAGAGAGAGAGAGAGAGAGAGAGAGAGAGAGAGAGAGAGAGAGAGCGAACTAGGGGTTGTAGCAATATTTCTCCTTAATACTCGACGTTTAACGGCCGTCGCGCGAGAGCGAGGAAGATTCTAGGGCTGCGAGGCGGAGGTGGAGTCGAAAGATAAAGCGACGGGGGCATTGTTAGGACAAAAATTGTTTGTATACACTCGGGCATAAATTTTCGGCTCCGGTTGAGCCGATGTCGGCTGCGGAGCTGCGTTTTACGCTCGGTATTTGCATATTCGAAACTTTTCCGAGTTCTTGTGTCTTTTGGAGGTTCGTTTGCGATTTTGACGTTATTGTTTAAAATTATTTTGATTATTCGATAAATTAAATTTTTTAAGTTAACTTAAAAGAAAATCATGAAAAAATTAAACATGATAAATCAGTATAAATAACCACTTGAAATTACCGTCAAAAGATTCTTCAATAATTATTTTCAATAGCGAGTGTTGAAGCTCAATCCAAAACAACAACAAAATTTTATTCATCCTTCGGTAACCACGAACCGCCTGAAAACCCTATAACCTTTCAATCCACCTCTCGATCGCAAAAACACACACACACACACACCGCCGCATCCTCACCTCAACCTCCTTCGCCTGCTGGCAACTTATTCAGGATCCGCATGCATAAGGTCGTCGACACACTACTTGCCTTATATATATCCTGGCGAAAAACAGCAGCGCGCGATTCCTTCCGCTGACGCGGAAAATAAATAGTTTATCGGCGAGAGAGATGGCGCCCGTCGTCGCCAGCAGTATAACGTCGGAGGAGGCTGACCCTTCGTATATCGAGAGAGGAAAGGAGATATCGTGCGTGCACGCTGGGGGGGGGGGGAGGCGGGTGAAATGGGCCGAATAATGATTTGTTTAGGTAGTTTTGACGATGGGCTGGGGCTGATTAAACGGTTGCTACGTTCTCAGAATACCCGCAGTTTAATTAAATTAAGAGAGGGGAATGAGGGGATTGTTAGAACGGATGGTTGAAGCGTTTTAAAGTGTAAAGGGTGTTATTGGAATAATAATGGTAACAAACATTTGATTACGTTCGTGAAGAGAACTGATAATAAGCTAGGCTTTGTATTGTTGATTATATACGTGAAACATAATAATAATAGATATATGATAATTACGGAAAGTTTTATTTACGCCGAGTAAGATAACAAAATATGCTAAATTATCAATATGGTATGCGTATAAATGTAAATAATACTAAATAAAATAGACGCAGGTTAATTAAAAGCCTAAATCGCCCCCCGTTGGCCCCCCACAACGAGCCCATAATAAAACTCCCTAACCGTCTGACCACACCCAGACACTTTCCACTGAATCGCCTGAAAAAAGCTAGCCCATATCGTGCCGTATTCACCCCAACACACACACACACACCCGCCCTTATTTTCATCTCGAGCGGAAAATATATGCGATTTTGATGACTCCGATGGCGCATTCCAATCCCCTCCCTAGACAAACATGCGCGCAGGCGCGCACACACCAGAAGACCATTATCGAATCGCGCGTGCGCGCCTAAAACTGCTTCTAAATCACGTCGGCGTTCATAAATTTATGAACTGCGCGCTGGCGCGTTCTATATACGTGTGTGTATATATAGAGCGGCGCGAAACCCATTCGCATGCGGCATCTCCTCGAAACCGCGCGGATAAAAAGAAAACGCGAAGAAGTATGGCGCGGGGGAATATGATAATACAGCCTCTAGCTCTCTGTCTCCCTCTCTCTGGTTAGCTCGGCGGAGGAGCTTTCCTCGTGGGCGCGGGGCGAGACAGGGCCGCAGTGCGCAGCTGGAGGGTCGCCAAGCGGGCCAAGCGATGACCCCCTGGACCCCCTTGGCTTTTTCTCTCTCTCGCTCGCTCGCTTCCTCGGAGGGAGAGGACGAGGGGAAGGGGAGGTGGTGAGTTATCGCCTGGACATGCCTACGAGAGGAAAGCCCAAGGGTGAGCAACGGAGCTGCCGCTGGGATAGAGAGAGGGAGAGGATGGCCTATTTGGGTGGGGTCCGGATCGAGCGTGCACGGTTCTTTTGTTCGGTTGTGTTTCTCAAACGGTTTTTGTTTTTCTTACGATTGTATATATATATATTTATATATATATATATATGTGGCGACGAGGAAGTGATTGTGTTTCGGATAAAAATGGCGATTTTTTATTGTTCGCGTTAGTGTTTCAAAAAATATACAGCTTAATATAGTTGATTATTTTTTTTTTTTTTTACTGAACTTCGGTTTTTTATTCACGCAATTTTAAAAAAGCATAATACATAAGTAAATCAACTTTTTGGATAAGAAAATTAGTTACAATTCGTTACAATTTTCGATAGACAAAACAATTATTCAAGTAAAAGACACTTGACAAAATACTTCAATATTATCAATCTCCGAGTATATATATATATACATATACTTTTTACGTTCATATTTTATTGGAAATATAAATTTTAGCAATTCATAAAAGGTTTTTACGTATAACAACTAAAGTCATATAAATAATGTTTTGCAATTTACTTTATTAGCTTATCATAAAACTTTTTATATTCCCCTGACCATGAGACTGTATACGACGTGGGATTTTCTCGAATGCGTATAGTTCCTTGTATTTTCCTGCAGAACGAGAAAGTTTTTCATATATCGGAAGTACCGAAATCACTCTCCGATGGACGATTACACGGAATACCTGAATTTTACTTCAAATATTATCCGCGTACACACACACACTTTCCTAAAGGATGAAGGCTGTAATCCTCTTGAAACTATAATCCTCAAACTTGTAAACTAGTAATCCCCCTGTATTAAAAGATTTATATCAATCCATGAAATGAAAGAACGTTTGCCAATGCCCCCGTAACTTTTGCCAAGAATTTTGCTAAAATTTAAAATTTAGCGCTACACGTTGAATTTAAATCACGCATAAAAGTCATAGAAGGGAAGATCATAAGTCTATTAGAAGATAAATGTTGTAAAAATATCTTAATTTACACAACTTTTATTTGAAAATAATATAAATTAAACCAAACAAATAATAACTCATTCAAGTGAATAAAATAGTCATTGGCACTTATGTATACATTAATCTGGAACTAAAAATGTTTAAAATATATTAGTAAAGGTTTAAATATTTGATATCAACGATGACCCCTTAATTTATCAACCACCCGTACCTTCAACTACCCAAGTTACCCCTTTTTCCTTCTTATTCCACTTCATCCCGTCACCCACATCTAGCGTAGAAAAATGCGGCGTTTACGTGGCCATTAACCCACCATCTGTTCTCAGCGCACTGCAGTCGCACGCGCGCTCATCTCGCATGCGTCCGCCTCGCTTCTGCGACAGCAGAAGTGAGGCGGACGCATGCACGTGCACGTGGGTGCAATTTTTCAGAAAGATTTTTCACCCATCACGGTGCACGATCGACCTCAGAACGAGAAAACCGACTGATTTACGATATCTTTGGCTGAATGATAGCCTGGGGAGAAAGATGTTGCGTTTTTATGAAAAAGAAAAAATAATCATCGTGGCGGTTTACCTGAGCCGAGGGGGTTGAAGGATATTCGTGAGGTACGAAGGGAGCGGCTTGATTTGTGGTCGGGTTTCGAGATGAGTGTGTGTACTTGGGGTTAGTATTTCATGAGGGAAGAAAAAAAATGGATTTTAAGGGTTTGCGTGATCGCAGCGATGGGGTGAAAAATTTAGTCGGCTATGAGCATCTGTCCGAGAATACCGTGGAATGAAGTAGTAATGCGGACGGTGGTCGTTGAAATTTATCGGTAGGGTATATATGTATTCTCGAGACCGGGACATTAGATTCAATATCCTTCTTGAATTATGAATTCGGTGAAAAATTGGATATCTCTGAAAATATTGATCAAAAAAACACTTATCTGCACACGCAAGATATCAGACGAAAACAACCCCACCGTAATTCCTCATCAAAAACATCTCGCTCTTTCCCAACTACCCTCGTCGAAAAAAAACTCCTATACTCCCAGTTGTCCTCTCATTATACGCACATTCCTCAACAACGCATACAAACAGTCCTTGCGGCCACTCCGCGCGGAAAACAAAAGAAAAAGTTCGCCGCAGCGCAGTGTCGCATCCTGCGGTTTTAGCTCGAACTCTACCTCATTAGTCGCTAAACAGAGAAAATTTCGCGCGCTCGTTCGTAGTCGTCGTCCACTACGACAAGGTGTAATCTTAGCCGAACGGTGATTGGAACTGGAGCTCGATTATGTGCGCGAGAGCGGGGCACACTCTTATCGGATCGTGAGGATTTCGGGATTACGTTGGTTCGGGCGGCTGGGAAGGATTGATTTTCGGGGATTTCGAACGCGGAGACGACGCGATTGTTGGAGGCGAGGAGAACCTGACGAAGAACAATGAGGCTCATCGGAGAGGTGTTTCTTATCGGCGGAAAGGGGATGCTAAATCGAACGCTGATTACGCGTTTTTTGTATAAAATGCAGATTTTCTATAGATTTTGATGTTACAAGCAGTAATATTCTATAAAATATATGACTATACCGTTATTTTAAATAAAGGCTATAGTTTTATGATAGATAAGGCTGATAAACAAAGAAACAGAATGGAACCGACTTACTCCGTATAAACTGCATTCTTTATATCTCGCTCAACCTTAAATCCGCAAATCCAAACTTATTTTCGAAAATACAGCTCATCCACAATATCAGCACTCAGACCTCGAAACACTCGGCATTCTCGGCGTATTACACCACCTCGAGCACTTCCAGCGGCCATTTACAACGGACTAACGTCCTCTCCTCCGGCCGATAAAGAACGCGATATTCTCTCGCTTTTTCTGCCTGCCTCTTCCCGTCTTCCCTCAAAATTCGTATATAAACAACAACGGCTTAAAGTCAGCGGCATATCGCACTAGTTGCATTACTTCCAAGAAGGGAAGGTAGGAGGGGGGCTCCTGAAGAGCCACATTACTTGCAGCCGCCCGCGACGTCTGCCGAGGACAACGAATGTCGCCGACGTCTGCCGCGGATGTGAATAGCTGCCGCCCCCCCCTTCCTCCCAGCCTCGAGTTATGTCGCGTATACCTGGATGCGCGCGCGCGCTCTGAATCTTTCGGTCCGCAACTCTGCAAAAGTGTATACGCGCGCGGTTCGTTGGATTTATGATTGCTGTGCGCGAGTTGAGATTTATATCCGAGCGGTGTATATGTGTGTGTGGTTTTATAAAACTGACGCCCACGCGAGTGTATTAGTTGTATTCGCGTGTGTTTATTTTACGCTTTCTACGTGGTTGTAATACAGCTGCGGCCGGGTCAACATCCGGAAAACGGTATAATGGGAAGGTT